>CM029016.1:121912013-122035098 GCA_016801055.1 Panax notoginseng
GAAATGCAACAAGACGAACATGGTACTATGGATAGCAACATGATGCGAATGTATGATGCATGTGTACGGGGTTGTAGCCCAACACGCTAAGGATGATTGCTGGCTCCCTGTTGCTTCAACTGGATATTGGCAATAATGACCAGATTTGATGTGTAATCCGAATCTGTTAGGATGTTGATGTTGGAGTTATCACCAAAGTCCTGTGTATTTGATTATGACTTGATCCCGAAGATATACCTCTTATGTGTGAGACATCTATGGGGATGAAGCTTGATCTGCTTGAGGATGTGTATAACATATTTCATCATCAATCCTCCTTGATGGCAATCTCCTGGTTTGTATTGTCAGGACATGTCACGACTCTGTTGGATTTACTGCCAATCCTGTGGGATATACTGTCAAGGTTGCTTGACCTCCACTGTCGTGTTGATCACCAGAACATTGCGTTGTGACCCCCGCCGGGGATCCGCTTGGGAATACAAGCGGTAGGGTGTGAAAACCTCAAATGGCTTGAGAGCTCTGATAGGTTTAAATCGCTATCGGCCGTAATAATGTCAAGGCTGCTTGACCTTCGTTGATTTGTGTGTGAACGGATGAGCATGCATTGTAACCCCCGCCGGGGATCTCTTTTGTGAAAAGATTGGGTGACAACCTTACGCTGACGACATCGGACCTCTGTACGGTATTGCCGAATGTAGTATGCAAAGACTTAAATCATCGGTATAGTAAACCCTGTGTTCGGGCGAATACCAATGGATGAAAAGAAAGCCACAGTTGGATCCAGAAAAACCAGGGTTTTAGGCTATTCTGCTCAATCGCGTAGCGTTTTTATCCCGGGTTTGGCCTTTTCAGCTTGTAAGAACTCCTTTGCAACTCGAACTGGACCGAGCCGGAGTGATGGGACCAGCATGGGAGTGCCGCAGGTGGGCCTGCGACCAACCGTAGATGATAAATTCCAACAGGTTGGTCTCACAAGTCACTTTCAACTTGTTGCGCGAAGGAAAATATGTGAGCCACTTTCAGATCTACTGAGTTCGGGCTGCTTTCTGCAAATTCTATCACCGTACAAGTGTGACAACCCGAGAATTTAGAGAATTTTTAAAATTTTTATTTAATAATTTAAGGTTCAAAATTAGAACCTAGACATAAAATTAGTGTATGCGTTTGATATTTTTAAGAAAGAATTTTGAGGATTTCGAAATTCTGTGAAGGATTTAGGTGAATTATTCAGGATTAAGGGAATACATGAATATGTTCTGTGTATATGTGTACAGTATGTGGTTATGGGTCAAGGGTTGACCAGATAAATTATATCTGTAATAAACCCTAGGTATATATTAAGAACGTCAACGTTCGGTTAGAAAATTCTTACGAATTATAAGAAACCCTAGAAACTGGTTTTGAAAACCCTAATTTCAGTTTCGAGAATTTGAAACCCTAATTCGGTGTATAAAATCTTAAATTGGGAACTTAATGGCGTAAATGTAAATAATTATAAGATTATTTAGGGTAAAGCTTAAGTAATTAGCAAACCCTAATCTAATTACGAAATCCAATTTCTAAATTAGAAAATTAATTTTTTTATTAGAAAATCTAATTCTGGGTTTAAAACCTTAAATGACCAATTGCGACCCTAGTTGCTAAATTAGCGATTTTAATTAGGAAATACTAATCCTAATTAGCAAGATTAAAGTTATGATTAAGAAATTTTAATATAATTAGAAAATTCTAATTATAATTTAAAAATATTAATTTTCTATTTTTAAAACCGAAAATCGAAAATGTAAGAAATTAAATTTGCAAAACCTAAGGGTTAAACCCTAAACCCTAAAATGGTCCAAACCCTAATTCAAACCCTAAACCCTAAGGGTTTGATCAAATGTCAAAAAATGCCATTAAAATTAAATGGAAAATGATATTAATGCCCTTTAGCATTCTTTAAATGGCTGGAGTGTAGATCTTGCCAATATATTGGGTTGGTGACCAAACCCTAACCCTAGCCTTAGCTATGTGTCAATTATTAGCCATTTAGATGCGCTAGAAACATTGAATCACATCATTTATATAGATTAAGGAAGAGAAAATGCATACTTTCATTTTCATTTTTCTCCTACGCTTTTTCTCTCTAAAAATCCAAAATGTAGAGTGAGAGACAGAGAAAAGATAAACCAAGAACACTTCTTAGCTAAACAATATCAGATCACAAAGTCAGAAGTCAAGATCAAGCACTAGAAAGGTATAAGAACCCTAATCCTAGAAATCTTTTGATTTGATGTTGTATGTTGGAATTGGTTTGCTAAAGATGTGTTATAAGGTGTCTATAAGTGATCTGGGTTGTTGGATCATGGATCCATAACACTTAGATGCACGAAATTAACATTTTCAAAAATCTGGAAAAAAGTTAAAAAATGTTGTCTGACAGTCACATGTCAGGGCTTCTAGATCTCTGTGTGTTAATTATATGTTGTGTTTTAAGTTATAAATGTGTTCTCTGCCATAAGGAGAGTAGACTGGAAGTGAAATAACATCCATATCATGTTTAGATTACAAGATATTGGTGGTCAAACAGGGTTGACCAACCATGGAAAACTGTTTCTAGAAAACCCAGATTTTTCCAGCTAGGTCTGACAAGATGTTCTAGCCTTCTGATCTTGTTGTGGTTTAATGTTTTAGTTATGTTGTTGTTCTTACCTTGTAGCCTAACATGAGGATTTCATACTCAAACCTTTAGATAGTCCAGATCAGTAACAGAATCATAGATTTGCCCGGTCAAACAAGAGTTGACCATCACGCTGGATGAAGATTCTAGGTAACCCAGATCTTCATCAGCCGAGTTCCTGACAAGTATTTTGACCGGCCTAAACCTTCGTGTAATGTTGTTGTTAGAATGATCTGATGATATCAAGTTGTTAACGGACATCTCGACTACATTATTGAACCTTTATAACACATTAACCAAGTCTGGAAAGTAGAGATTTAAAGGCTCAAAATTCGACCCTTATCACTGCTGGAGATTATGGGCTCAAGAACACATCTGACAAGATGTTTGGTAGCTTAGATCTTGCTGTGATGTTATGTGTTAGCAATGAAACTTGATTCTAGTTGTAGTTCTACACTTATACTACAATCGTATTACAAATTAGCAGCCCAGAATCATCACGAACCTATCTCACTCACTAGTCAAACAAGGCACCTCGCTGAATGGCTTGAAGTTCTGGGTTCTTGCTCAAGAATACCAAGAACACCTATAGGGACAGTTATGTCGCTATAGGAACCCTTTAGCGACAGTTTAATTAGAATATAATTATTTTAATTAAATAAATCGAAATAAATAGATTTTAATTAATAAAAATACTAAATAAATTCCAAAAAATTATTTTAAATTTTGGAAAATAGTTTTTAATTATTTTGAGTGTATTTCATAAATATTTAATATTTTTGGAATATAAATGGTATTTAATTTATTTAATTATAATATTAAATAATTGATTTAAAAATGATTTTAATTCATAAAAAATCATGAAAAATTATATTATGGCAAAAGAAAATATTTTATGTTATTTTTAGTGACTTTTAATATTTTGTGATGAATTTTATTAATTAATCAATGTTAACAATAATTAATTTATTTAATAACTATATTAAATAAATTATGGAAAATAGAATTAATGATTTATAAATCATATAAAAATGATTTAAGGGTTATAAAAATATTTTAAGTTATAAAATATAACTTTTGATATTTTGTCATGAAAATATTAATATTTTAATATTAAAAGTAATATCAGATAATGAATTTAATTGTTTAAAAATCATATAAAGGTGATTTTAAAGTATTAAAAATACTTTGATATATTATAAATATATTATAATATTATGTTGAGTATTTCATTAATATTTGATAATAAATAAATATTAATGATAAAAGAATTATGTGGTATTTAATTTATTTAAATACGTTTTTAATAATTGAAAATTCACGATAAATAGTAATAATTATTTAAAAATTATTAAGAGCTTACGAAAAATATTTTGACTATTATTAAAATTATTTAAGTTAATTGTTAAGTGTTTAGCCAGAGTTTAATTGAACTTAGACTCGATAAAAGTCTGACTAGACCGTCAGAACGTTAGAACTTTGTCGAACTCAACTCAAACTGCAATAATTTGAGTTGATACCGAGTCCTATGTGTGTTATAGACTGATAGGGATATGTGTTATGTGTTTAGGTTATTCTATGTTTATATATATATATATATATATATATATATATATATATATATAATAGATATAAACTGCGTAGCGGTAATCAACGGTTCAGGCAAGTTTGTTTTTACTTAACTCTACTAAGAGTGTTTCATTCGGATAAGCTTATGGTTAATCATTGCTGGTTGCCATGAATTGTACTATGTACATATTGCATGTATAAGTCAGGTATGAAAGGCTGATCACCTTCATTACCAGTTGGTCCAAATATTTTTGTTCATGTTTAATACTTGTTCAGTCAAAAGTTTGTTCCTGCTAGTTCTCAATTATATTGCTGAATTATAGCCAGCTTATTGTTCATACTATTTCAATCATGATATATCGTTATATTATTGAACTAAAACTTGTTGGGCAATCCTTATGCTCACCCTTGCTATATCATGATAAAAAATTACAGATTAAGACGAACGCGTCGGATATCAGGAAAGGTTAAAGACAGTTCCAGCGTTAGGATATATGTGCAGCTAAATTGTATAAGTGTTGTATTTTAAGGTTATGTGTTAAGTAAGTTATGTAATATGTATTAAGTTAAGGTTACTCGACCTTGGGGAATAGTGTGTAATGTATTGTATAAACAATTTATGTTTATATCTTTCGCAAATATAGTAATAGTGATAGAATGATTGTACCAGATCCGCGATGATTTGGGACCCGGATTCGGGGCTTGTCACAGTTGGTATCAGAGCTATAGGTTATTGTAGCACCCCCAAATCTGGGTATCTTCCAACCCGACAGATGGTGCTATACTGTACAACATTTATACATTCATCCAGTTGAATAGTCTCAAAGAACGAATATAACTTCTATATATTAAAGTAATATTTATAATTTCCCAGGTTCTATACCCATTACAAAGGTTCTTTGTCATAATATCAGTTACATTATAATAATAGACCTATACTATTACAAGACAACTTAATAATCTGCCTTAGCTTTTCCTTTATCCCTTTTTGATCCTTCGGGACGTTCAGTCTTAGCTACATTCATATGTTTCAAGCAAGAGTGAGCATGGCTAGCTCAGCAAGTATAACAATTCAATAACAACATGCTTGACACATACGAATCGTATATCTTCAATAACTGAACAATAATTATGAAGTACTATTGATAATTCAAAGTAGCACTTCATCTTTTCTTTCAAAATGTTTTACAATAACAACAATATTTAGTAAAACATTCACTCCGGTCAGAGACCTCGAGTATTCATTCTTTATTGAAAAGGACAACCCAGAACGAGTTTCGTAAGGCCGATATTACTTACGAGCACTTCTAGGTGATCAACCTATTGTACTCTATGTTGATCAACACTATATCCATTAAACGTATGTACGTTTAATCATTTGGCAACCTCACTTGCCTGTCGTTTTACCGATAAAACATTTGTTTAACAATTCAATCTTCTTTTGAAAACCATATCAAGTAGTTGACAAAAGATAGTAACATTTGATAATGCAAGAGTAGATTATTAAGTTTAGCCAAAAGGATTGACTTTAATCTCAACATACCTCAATTCATGCGAAAGAATACATGAATCTTAAACTTGTTTAGATTGAACTGATACAAGAGTTAGAATACTTGCCTTTAGCGTCTGCTACCGTATATTAACTTTATGTTTAGGTCTTTCAAGTCCCTACAGTACATGATCACATAATGCCTTACATTAGGTCACATATAATCAAATATGTATATGACTATATCTTACCTTTCTTCTCAATCTAATTGTGTATTAGATTCAGTTACTATTCATTCCGGTTTATCATTACCATTGCATTTATCCTTGACTAGGCTATCTTAACCTTTACAATACATTCCTTAAGGTTTAACAAAGTTTAACAATGTTACATTATCGACCTTAAATTATGTTTACTTTCCATCAATTTAGGTTTTCTTTTCTTTGTACATAGAAACCTTCATTACTACCTTTGTCCTGAGACTGGCGCTGCGGCGCCGGTCCTATACTTACATCTCGCGTTGCGGCGCAAGCCTTATCTTAGCATGTCCCGGACTTGGCGCTGGGGCGCAAGTCCTTATGTAATGGGCCGCGCTGCGGCGCCACTCTCCAGAAGGTCTTGTACTGTGCATGGCGCTGGGGCACCGGTCATTTGCCTTGGGTTGGCGCCGTGGCGCCAACTCTGTGCACCAGATAAAAATTTCAGTTTTGAAATTTTGTGAACTTCCCAGACGCATAACTCCTTCGTTATAAGTCCGAATTGGCTCGTTCAAAAGCCTACGGTTCAAAAATTACGTAATCTACATGATCATCAAAGAATTTTATCTATTTGACTTCGTTTGCTAAAAATTCACCTATTGGTTCATTTTTTAACGAAACGATAAACGTTCGTGAACGTTCGACGCTCGTTTCTTCGTTCTAAGTGGGAATCCTGTCATTTTCGAGTCCGCAACTCTTAAATGCCAAATATGAATTAACTCTATTGTAAATCAATAATTTCGTGATCAAACACAAAATTTGACTTCCATTTCGGGAATTTTACGAATTCGACGATTGTCGTCCAATCGTGCAATTTCCGGCAAATCTTCCTTCTTTTGATTTATTCAACATTACAAATGAAGTCTATTCTTCATGTGAACATCTCAACATACTTATTACAACAACTTATGTTCATTGTTGGATTTTAACTTATTCTTCATGAGCTTATAACTTGTCAATTTATAAACTACTTAAGATTTCATTGTTAATGACTTATGACAATTTAAGTTTCTTAAACATCATTTCTTATATGTTCTCAACATATAACTCAACCAAGGTATACATGATACATATGATCATATAAATTACTTTATCTTCATACCAATTCTCTTAATAAACTCCTTATAAGTTCATATTATTTTCTCATAAGTTATAACTTATGTTAGCTTAAATGACTTATTGCCAACTTAATTGGCTTAAGTCCATTACTTACTCATTTATATTTCGTAATCCAACTTTTCTTATCATCCTATCATAGTAAAGATAGAAGATAATTGGAGAAGAAGTTTTACTCTTTTGAAGTCTTGGTAAAGTAGCTTGCTCCTTCTTCTTACTTATGGAATGACTTATGTGTAGCTTATCCTCTCTAACACTTAAGCACTTTGGATTATTCGAACAACCAACAAAATGACTTGCAAGCTCTTCTATTTATAGACTTTCCAAAGTTAGGGTATTTTAGCCTTTAAAACATCCCACCTCCTTACTATTCATTACTTGGCTAGCACAACTTTAATCCTACACTTGGTCATTAATTAGAAGTCTTGGACAATACTCCTACTTGATCATCACACTTACTTGATCACCACCTCACTTGGTCACCACACATTCTTGGTCACCACTTATCTTGGTCATCACACATTTACCATATTAATATGATTTTGCCCCATGGGTCAACCAATTCATTGTAATCTAGCTTTGGCTTGAATTTATAAATCCTTTGGGCTTTGCATTAATAACTCTCATTGGTTTATTAATTTATGTTTGGGCCTTAACCCTTTAATTCACTTGGCTTTATACAAAATCCTAGCCAATCCTTTCAAGTCCATTAACATTACTTTAATATATATACTTATAGTTTATGCATTATTTTTGTATTCTAATTCCTATAAAATTTGTATACCGTTTTTCATCCTTCATACAAACTCGTATAATACTTCGTATTATACTTATTTTCATTTCTTTGTACAATACATTAGTATCATACCATTATTACATATTCATTACTATTTCGCCTTCCTTAACGTTTCTAAATTAAGTCCACAAGAGAAATATCATTTTTTTCATAACTAGATTTTTATTACATAATACATCTCACCTTATTATTCCATCATTACGTATTTCTCGGAAATCCAAAATTATATCCCGAGCAAATACCGATGAATAGTATTTTTCAGAAAATTTCTCAGAAAACTTTTATTTTCGTCTTGAAAATTCAAACACTTTAATTCATCCACGTAGCTCAAATACTACGACATTCCAACGTCACTAGGTTATATAACGACAACCATCTTGATAACACATAGAATAAGATTTTATTATTATTTACATTAATAAAAATCATTTTACAATAAGATCCGAATTTCTCGGTCGTTACAGTTATGAACCTTAGGTAGGAATACCTAAGACTAATAACCGCAGTGATTATGATAAGATCTAACTCACATAGAGTTAGTTAGTCGGTAAGATTCAAAGATGAATCTCGGCGAGTTATAAGATATAGAGTTCCCTAACTCTGATAATAAAGTTGAATAGTAGTGAGAAATAGATAAAGTCTAAAAGACTGAAAGTGCAGTGATAGGAGATCGTAAAACAAAACGATATAGATATAAAAATGAATCGTAATGTATACGATGAGATCACTCCGTGATCAGATAAAGTTATAGTATGGAGAAGGATCAAGCGAATGATTGAAAAGTTACAGCAAGTTTGCTGGGTGACAGTTGTACTATGAATTGGTATAGATTCATGAAAGGATTATGAATACGAGTTGAATGAAATTCGTATTGAGTAGGGTGTTAAGGTTAGGTGGGGATTCAATTGAGGATTCATGTCAGCAGCTGAGTTATATGATTCCTTGTATGGGCAGGAAATTATACTTGGTGTAAAAACTACTTAGTTCTGGCAATGATAATCATTGAAATGTTTGTGTCGCGCTATTTGCTATATGCATGTTAAGAGGGTGATTCCTTTCTCATGTGTATAACAGATAGATAGGTCATAGGTAGAGAATATCAGGTTAAGTACGAGTTCTTAAAATTCATACTTATGTGACATTCTTGATTCATAGTTATATGAAATGTTTATGAACCCCTCAGCGAATGGACGCCAAAGGTCTGACTAGGACAAGTTTTTAAACTCATATGATTGTGGCAAGTAAATGAACTCATAAGTGTGGTTTTACGAACTGGGCATAGTTGTGTGTGAATGCAGTATTGAGGATAATAGGAACAGATAGATTACTAAGCAATTGATTATTAGTGGAGACATAAGTTTTCCAAAACTCCTAGCTATGCTAGACTTCGAAATGATTAATATCAAGCTAAATACGCACTATGTGCCTTTAAAAAAATATGTAGACTCGTAATCATTGTTGAAACGGTTTGAAGTATAGTCTATACTACTTATTTCAGCTAGACGTAAATAATTTGAAATCTCAAAATATATTTTATTTATCACTCATGTACCATGTAACCTGGTGCAGAGATGATAAAAAGTTGATGGAGTTGTAAATGCAGGAATATTTATCACTCATGTACCATGTAACCTGGTACAAGTGTTCTGTATTATCCTGGTAACATATGCCTGTATTTTCTCTCATTCACGTCCGTTGGATTTTGCGTTATCGCATGAAATGCATCTAAACACATAGTAGTGATTATGTATGCACAAATGACTAGATAAAAAATATTCAACATAGTAAATATTAGTATTAAACCATGCTGAACATAATGATGTGAAAAAATTTAACTTTTGAGACAGTCAAATTGGCACCTTTTTATGCTATTTTTTGTTCTATTTGATGTCCAATGAGCATAAGGTAGCAAGGCAAAGTACTCCTAGTATTGAGGTTGGCCTTATGCATGATAATTTTAATTTTTATTGCATATATTATGTATATGACTTTGGGGCAGGTGTGCTACTGAATGGCCACCTAGACATGCCATGGATGCATGGGGATAGTCCTATTTTCAAAGGGGACTATGGCAAAATTTTCCCAAATATAGGCATCGGGTAGTCATGCATTTTTAACTCTATTATATGTTAAAGTAAATGCATGCATGCATATAGTAATAAAATGCATTCTAGAAAGCTCCAGGTAAGGAAATACCACACCCTTTCTGAGTTGATTTGGAGACTTGTTGTCCAGATACTATGGATCCGGATCAGCCGAGCAGTTCCTATAGGACCACTTCTGGTGTACGGCGGAGGGCTTCTGAAGTGCCTCATCCCCGTTCTGTCAGACAGCCTCGTCGGTTGGTGGTGATACGTCCTGTCCAGGTAGATGTTCCAGACGTTGAGGATGAGGAGGCGGATATTCCGATAGAGGATCCCGCTCCTGCTGCACATATCCCTCGTAGGGAACTTCCGAGCATTCAGGTAGTGAATTCAGAGTTGCTGGGTGATTTGGGTAGACATCCATCGATGTATTTGCATGCTAACGAGGTATAGTGTTAGACTTTGATCTTCCTTCTTTCCTATTGATGTGGATTAAAGGGTTTTGATGTTGATCTGCATTTCATGCAGGTTCCTGGTTTTATACAGCCTCGAGGGAACTGGTTCAGTAGTCACTCCATGTACCAGGCGCTTCATCCTGACTATAGAGCGGCAGTGCATGAGTGGGGATTCGGGGCATTTTTCTCCACCTTCTCCGTCGTTGTCCCTGGGGTTATCCTAGGGCATTGTCTGAGCGATGGTTTCATCAGACTTAGTCACTCCATCTGCTGGATTGCGAGGTGATGACGACGCCTATGGATTGGCGATTTATCACAGGTATGGAGTTTGGAGTGGAGCCAGTGCCTTGCATGGAAAATATTATCCCTACTGCCGTTAGATCCTTATTAGGAGTTTCGGCGGTGGCGCTCAAAGGCAGGACTGTCCGTTCAGGTCCTTTGAGCGTAGATGCTATGAGCGGGCTATTGAGTGAGCCTATGCCTGATGATGTCAGAATCAGGGATCGCGTTCTGCGGCGATTGTTCCTGATGATCATTCGAGGCTGCTTCATAGCAGACAACTCTTCTACGGTATCTTTCGCTTTGGTCAGCGCTACACGTGATGTGGACCGTATTGGAGAGTATGATTGGGGTTCCTACACCTTTGCCTATTTCCTCCGGGTCATGCGTATGCGCTCACAGGGTTTGACCGAGGCTTGGCTAGGATTTTACCCATTTCTGCTGGTGAGTATTTCTCTTGTCATTTACCATGTATAGGTTAAGTGTGTTAACTGACAGCCGATGTTTGCTTTTGTGTTGGCAATTTTGGGCCTATGAGAGGCTTCCATGCTTGCGTCCCGTGAGTGTGTTGGGTTTAAACACATATCCACGAGGACGATGATGACATCATTCGATTCTGCCAGAGGTCCCTGTAGCTGAGGGATTCACTCATTACCGTATACAGCTGGAGTTGTTGACGGCCGATACTATCACATGGCTTCCCTATTCCGGGGAACACCTGACCGTGGGTTTTGAGGATGGATACCCGACTGAAGTCGAGTATGTGATTTCCACCAGGAGAATTCCTCTCTTCACGGATAGAGGCTGGGAGCTCTATTTAGGAGAGCGTGCTATCAAGAGCACTACATGGGAGATCCGTATACCGGTCTTGCCTCCTGCCAGGCGTTATTGGCCCGTGTCGTAGTCACCCGTCATTAATATCCCATTATTAGGGGTTGACGATTTTGCATTGTCAAAGGGTGCATGTATTCAAAAGACGATCCATAGGTGGTGGTCCCCTCGCACTATTGGAGCTCAGTCCCGCGCCACACAGTTTATGGGGGATATGGTTCCAGGATCCTTGATGATGACGTATTAGATAGCTTGTGTTTGAGATCCGACTCATATGACCCAGACTGATAGTTTGACCCGGCAGTTGGACCAGGCACACATATTTATCCAGTATTTGGGCAGAGATCCAACAGAGGTGGCTTCATTTGATCCTTTCAGCTCAGGCACTGGCCCCTCAGGTGACCCATTTGGTTTTACCGGTGCAGATCCTCCTCTTTATAGGCCTGACATCCTTGTTGATAGAGATTCAGTGACTCAGGAGGAGTTACATCAGGTGGACATGATTGATGATGTGGACATCGACACCATTATCTTCTTCTGATGTATATTCTCATTATATCTTTTGATAGGCCTCTGTTAGATATTGGGTGGCTGTGCTCCATTCTCGCTATATCTTTTGATAGGCCTTTGTTAGATATTGGGTGGCTGTGCCCCATTTCCTTGTATTTGTAGCTGTACAAGGATGATGTATTAGATGATGATATACTTAGGAATGTATGCACTATTTTTTTCATTCCCTATATCATATTGCCATCTATTATCTGTTATGCATGTATCATATTATGCATATGTATGTATGTCCAGAGATATTTGGTATTGACCCCTGGGTAGTCTTATGACACGGCCCACACAGATGTCTTCTTCGAAAGTTAGCCGTATAGATCATACCCCACTGTCAGTGGTGACATCGGGTATGAGATCGTGGTATGATAGCATGTCACCACCAAACAGGGTGACTGTAGATCATTTATTACAGCATACCATGACCTTTTTGACTTTTCAGGTTCCCGCAGGATTTGTGGACGGGATGATAGAGCATTGGCTACCGGATAAGCAGGTATTCCGATTCGGCACCCATGAGTTGACTCCTACTCTGAAGGAGTTTGCACGTTTGACGATGCTGCCTTTAGACAAACCTTGAGTGTATCTGGCTTTGGGAGACATGAGCAGACGATTCATGACTCTCACATGATTGAGGCGCAGAGTGGTACAGGATGAATTAACATCTGGCCACGTGATATCCCAGCATTTTCTGTACGACAGATTTGGCTCGGAGGGTAGCTATTCACGACATTCCGGGGATTTCACCGCATCAGAGGATCATTGGCGTTTGGCCAGAGTTGACGTATTGATGCTATGTGTATTGTCATATGTATATATGCCGCAGTATATAGATGAGATAGATATAGGCGTTGTCATGGCCGTAAGAGCTCTCAGGGAGGGTCGTACCATTATACCTATGATTGTAGTAGAGACCCTGCGGTCGGCATCCTACTGCTGCACTTATCCGACAGGAGTGTTCACTGGGAGTTCAGTCATGCTATATGTGTGGTTCATGTCACACTTGAGACCGATTGGCACTCTTAGAAGGCATGGGTACTGCTTCACCCCTGGTGTAGCTATGTCATACTCTTTTCAGCCATCAGAGTGTATAGATGCTGTGTCCTGATCCACATTCTTAGCAGATATCAGATATCCATTTAGCATATTGCCGTGTTCGGGGCTTAGCTCACCATACAGCTTCATTACTCATGCTCCGGGCATGGACTAACTTCCTCTGGCTGGCTTGAGGGGAGTGACCACTTATCACCCATTGGCCGTGATGTCGCAGTTTGACCAGTTCTAGGATTTTCATCCTTTTGAGGGGTTGACAGGTCAGCGTTTTGCTTCTCGGTACCTTTCAGTAGAGGACCGTTCTCGGGTATACGCTTGCTGGGATCAACGCGAGATAGTGACTTTTTCTGTCAGTCATCCTGGTTATTCCGCCAAGTATTCCACATGGATGGAGACAAAGATTTTATCAGCTGCAGCAGTATTTGCAGTACCGGAGCGTGAGTTAGATGAGGTAGAGCCCATGGAGGACATTGATACCTACATCGAGGAGGAGCTCACTGTTGAGTTGTCAGCATTTCTTCCAGATTCTCCTAGTACCAGTACTGTTGTGATTCAACATTCAGCACAGTACTTATAGTAAAGTCTTCATCTGATGACCATTCAGAGAGATCAGATTCAATCTATGATGTCGACTGCTCTTAATGGGAGGGAGGCCGCTCTATTGGAGAGAGACGAGGCATTGGCTCGTAGAGATGCCGCCGTCGTTGAGCGGGATGAGGCTATATCAGCCAGAGATGAAGTGCAAATTGAGCGGGATATTGCCATATCTGCCCGGGATGTAGCCGTCACAGATAGTACTGCAGTGATGTTCCTTACCACTAGCATGATCGCAGAGATGAGCTCATATATTGATGATCACATGGTCACCATGCAGATGGCTACAGATATATTGGGTTGTGTGGATATTCTCATACAGGAGACCACAACTTTACCTCCATCTTCTGAGAGGGACGCCATGTTGGGCTTGCTAGCTCGCATATATCCTGACTTGTAGATGATCTTGTATTTTCCTGCACAGACTAGCTTAGCCATTTTGTCATGTACAATTTACATTGTGTATATCAAACTACATTATATACATGACAGGGAAATATATTTTTGATCACTTCCCTTTTAGATATGCTTTGCTACTTGCTTGATATTTTGCCTGCTACTTCAAAGCTTGTGATCTTGATGTATTCTGAATTCCTTCTCGGTGGATGGACATTGAGTTGTCTCTGGATAGTTCAGAATGGATCATCGATCTTTATGTATCCCTACCATCTCTCGGTGTCTTGGGACTGGTTTCTGTATAGAAATGAGGAGAGGAGTGTGGCTTTCCTCTCTGAGATTGACCGCACCACAGATGGTCGCCAGTACTTCTATTTAGGAGAAGCCTAGTTAATTCCATCTCTTATGGATTGGTGTTGCTCTTCGAGGTACAACCGCCGCTTAGATGGTCGCCGAATCTCCTATTTGTGAGGAGTTCAGGTAATTCCATCCCTTTGGTCTGAAGTTGAATGAAACGTAGTGGATTGAAGGATGATCCCAGTACCAACTGACAAGGGTTTGTGTTTTGGTAGGGGGTGAGACCGCACCATGAATGGCTGCCTACGTACTCCTATTGAAGAGGAGATCAGGTCTGCGTAGTTCGAACCTGGTGTAAGAGGTTCAATGCTGTATGTGGCAGGAATGGTGTAGGAATGTTTTTGTTATTTTTTATTTTTGTAATGAAAAGGGTGGAAATATTTTTGTTATTTTTGTTTTATTGCAACCGAGCTATGTGAAATGGTTGCCTACGTACTCCTATTAAAGAGGAGATCAGGTTGACGTAGTTCGCCCCTCAAGGCGAGATGAAAAGTGTAATCCCATGTACAGGTCAGAGTGCAGGGAAGAGAAAGTTTAATCCTATGTTGAGGATAAACTGTAGGTATGAGAAGTTTGATCCCAGGTATGGGTAGCCAAACTGCAAACGCAAGAGGTTTAATCCACGGTGGGATGACCTAAGTTGTAGGAACGCAAAGGAGAAAGCCAGGCTGCTGGCTTGAAAGGTATTTTTCCCTGAGGGGCAAAGTGTAGAAAAGTTGTTTGTGGTAAAGGTTTAAAGAACCGGAATGACTGGTGACTTGATGGTCTATAACCAAGATGTTTATTTGATGGCAACTTCAGACATAGTATTGTTTCACGGTGTTCGAGTTGATGAGTTGTGGAAATTCATCGCCGTCCATTTCTTCCAATTTGAGAGCGCCTCCTGTCAATACTTCCTTAACAATAAACGGGCATTCCCAGTTAGGAGCGAATTTTCCCTTAGACTGATTTTGGTTGTCAAGGATTTTCTTCAAAACCAAGTCATGTTGTCTGAATTGCCATAGCCGGACTTTTTTGTTGTAGGATCGGGCGATCCTTTGCTGATATAGCTGACCATGGAAGATAGCCATGGTTTGCCTTTCGTCTATTACAGACAGTTGGTGATACCTATCTTGTACCCATTGGTCTTCATCTAACTGAGCGTCTATCAGTACTCTAAGGGATTCCATCTCAACTTCTATGGGGAGCACTGTTTCCATCCCATAGATTAATGCATAGGGGGTTGCCCCAGTGGAGGTGCGCATTAAGGTTCTGTAGGCTAACAGAGTCAGAGGCAATAGGTCAGGCCAATTTTTATGATTGGTGGACATCTTTTGCATAATCTTCTTGATGTTCTTGTTAGCCGCTTCAACAGCACCATTCATCTTCGGATGATAGATGACTGAGTTGAGATGTTTGATGTGGAATTTACTGCATAATTCCTCCATCATTTTGTTGTTGAGGTTCTTGGCATTGTCGGACACAATCACCTTTGGTTGGCCATATCGACAAATGACATTGCAATGATGACTTCTTTAGTAACCTTGGGGAAGGAGGCCGCTTCTACCCACTTGGTGAAGTAGTCGATCATGGTGAAGATAAATCGATGACTATTACTGGCTTTAGGCTCAATGGGCCTGATAACATCCATTCCCCACATTGAGAAGGGCCAAGGTGAACTCATATTGTGAAGTTCCCATGGAGGGGCGTGTGTAGCATTCCCATGAATCTGGCACTGATAGCATCTCCTGACATGGTCATTGCAATCAGCTTTGAGAGATAGCCAATAATGTCTCGTCCCGAGGACTTTCTTCACAAGGAGGGGGCCACTCATGTGGGGGCAACAGACTCCGCCATGGATTTCATCCATAAGCCTTTGGGCTTGATCTTTGTCTAAACATCTGAGGAGACCTAATCCTGCATCTCTTTTGTAGAGCGCATCTCCACTCAGGTAGAATTTCATAGCAAATCGATGGATTCACCTTTTCTCAGTCGGGCTCGCCTCAGCAGGTGTGGATCCATCTCGCAGATATTCCTTGATATGCTGATACCATGGATGTTGGATGGGTGGTATCTCATCCGATACTTCTCCAACGTAATTCCCATAGGCTGGGGCCTTGTGCAGGGAAATTATGACGCTTGGCAAGTGTTCCTTGTCTGATATGCGAATCAAGGAGGCCAAAGTTGCTAATACGTCCGCGAAATTATTCCTATTACGAGGAATGTGTAGAAAGGATATTTCTTCAAATCCCAAAGCCATCTTTAAAACCTGCCGATGGTAAGGCATAAAATGTAATTCCTTGGTTTGATAGATTTCGGTGGATTGTCTGATTACCAACTCCGAATCTCCAAGGACAGTTAACCCCCTGATGCCCATTGAATGGGCAAGTTTTAGCCCCTTAAGACAGCCTTCATACTCAGCCGTATTGTTGGTGCTGACAAACTGTAATGTGACGGCGACGGGATACTGCTCTCTCGTATCAGATACAAGAACTGGTCCAGCTCTAAGACCTTCCATATTAACAGCTCCATCGAAATACATCTTCCACGTTTGGCGTGTATCATACCGATGGTGTTGCTGAATTGTCATTACTCCTTCATCAGGGAAGTAGGTTTCCAAGGGTTTGAAATCCCCTGATGGTGCAGCGACCAGTTGATCCGCAATTCCTTCACCTTTGATGGACTTTTGAGTCACATATACAATGTCAAATTGTTGTAGGATCAACTGCCATCTGGACAGCCGACAATTTAGTATGAGTTTACTGAACACGTACTTGAAAGGATCCACGCGGGATATGAGATGGGTTTGTGTGCCCATGGAGGTAATGTTGTAACCTCATGGCAGCCCATGCTAAAGCACAACACGTCTTTTCAATCAGAGTGTACTTGTGTTCACTGCTGCTGAATCTTTTGCTGAGGTAATAGATAGCTCGTTCTTGGCCTCTATCGTCCTTTTGTCCCAGCAGGCAGCCCATGGCATTGTCACTTACGGACAGGTACATAAATAGGGGAACATCATCCGTGGGTGGTACCAAGATGGGAGCTTTGATCAGCTATTTCTTGATTATAAGGAAGGCATTCTGGCACTCCTCATTCCATTTCATGTAGGAGTTCTTCCTTAATAGCTTAAAGATCGGCTCACAGGTTGCTGTGAGTTGGGAGATAAATCTACTAATGAAGTTGATCCTTCCCAAAAATCCCCGTATTTCATTTTATGTCTGAGGAATGGGCATTTCTGTGATGGCTTCGATTTTGGCAGGATCCAACTCTATCCCTTTGTAGCTGACTAGAAATCCTAGCAGCTTGCCTGATTTAACGCCAAAGGCACACTTAGCTAAATTCAACTTCAAGTTGTACTTACGCAACCTAATGAACAACTTCCTGAGATGGTTTATATGGTCATCCTCCTTCCGGGATTTGACAATAATGTCATCCATATAGATCTCGATCTCTTTATGCATTAAGTCATGGAAAAGAGCCATCATAGCTCGTTGATAGGTAGCTCCAGTATTGATGAGGCCGAATGACAACCGTCTATAACAAAAAGTTCCCCAATGAGTGATGAAAGCAATTTTTCACGATCTTCCTCGGCAACCATGATCTGATGATACCCCGCAAAGCAATCTGCAAAGGAGTACATGTCGTATTGCGCAATATTATCAATGAGAACGTGGATAAATGGCACGGGAAAGCTATCTTTTAAGAAAACTTTGTTCAAGTCCCGGTAATCCACGCAAACTCGCACCTTCCCTCCAGGTTTAGGTACGGACGCGATGTTGGATATCCACTCAGGATATGTAGACACCATTATGATGCCAGCTTCAAATTGTTTCACAATTTCTTTTTTCACCTTTAAACTCCATTCAGGTTTCAACTGCCGGAGCGTTTGCTTGACTGGCTTAAATCCCTCTTTAGTAGGAATACGATGAAGGACAATGTCAGTGGACAGACCCACCATATCCTCATGAGACCATGCAAACACATCCTGGAACTGGATTAATAGCGTAACCATGTCATTCCGTCAGTTTGGGGTAAGGTCTGAACCAATCTGGATTAACTTAGGGTTTTCTAAGGTTCCGAGATTGAAAGGAGTGGTTTGATCAAGATTGGGTTTGGATTTGTCTTTGACCCATTCTTGAACTTCTGAAGGCACCTCAATGTCATCATGTATATCCACCAAGGCTGAATTCATCACTACATCAAAGGTACAATCCTTGTGGAGAAGAGGCACTGTATCATCAAGTATAGGCACGTCTAAATTCAGAGTCCTGAAACAAAATATGCTTTCACTTAGTATATATGAAATGTGTTGATCATACACAGTGTTAGCATATACTGGCAAAATAAATCGCTAATACTGTACAGAAAATTAAGCAGTTATTATATCTACAGGGCAAAAAGAGTTTCCGCCCACTTTACCCTTGACGACCAATGTAAGGAATGTTGTTCCAATTGGCAAGAGCAAATTCCGGGTGAACCGTAGTGATAGAGGGATTAAAATCATCTTCCCTATCCCGAATGATAGCCATTACGTCTGGGCAATCATCATCTGGGGTATATCTGTTGGTATGCTCATCATGAACGATGATGCATATGCTGGACATCATCCGCACGATGTCTTGCTTGATTTTCGTTCCTTTTCCTCCCCTGCGGGATCTGGAACAAAGATTTTTTTCTCCTTCACCGGTACCGGCTTGGGAAATAATATTACCATTATATTGGTTGGCACCTTTACGAGAGGTTGTGTGGACTCGGAGCTTGAAGGCAAAGCTAAACGCCGCATGGTCGAAGCTGAAGGAATCTGCTAATGCTTATAATGATTCATGTGAATAGAGCTGACAGAATAGCCTAGTCCAACTGTTCCAATTTGCTGGGTTAAGCGAATAAGGTACTTGACACCCTGGCAATCTTTACCCAACCCTTGTCCCAGTTTATGACCCAATGACATCATTTCTTGTGTGGCCGACATTACCTCGGCAGAAATCTGGGGTTCGGGCAGTGGCGTTCCAATAGCATGGTATTGGGTATTGCTTATTTTCAAAGCATGAAAACTAATTGGATCAACATCCTTATTGGCATTGATGAGTGGCATGTCCCCATGCTGAGGAATCTCTGGTTCAGCGTTGACTGTGACCAGGCTATTGTTGATGATGTATTTCAACTATTGGTGAAGAGTGGAGGGGACTGCCCCTGCCATGTGAATCCACGGTCGTCCCAAGAGCAGGTTGTATCCCGAATCTATCTTGAGCACATAGAAGGATACGCATAATGTATGAGGACCAATCTCAATTGGCAGCTCAACTACTCTGACCGAGTTACGGCGGGCTCCATCAAAAGCTTTGATGATAATATGGCTAATCTGAATTCGATTGGGAATAATATTCATCTTCACCAAGGTAGCGTATGGGCAGATATTCAGAGAGGAACCTCCATCTATTAAAACTCCCGCCACCATATATCTAGAGGACAAGACTGTAATGTGCAATGG
Source organism: Panax notoginseng (assembly GCA_016801055.1). Lineage (NCBI taxonomy): Eukaryota > Viridiplantae > Streptophyta > Magnoliopsida > Apiales > Araliaceae > Panax > Panax notoginseng. Next base: position 121,931,977 of record CM029016.1, read on the forward strand.
TTTGCAATGACCGGTCCCTTCGGGCGGTATGTCATCATCAGTGAAGGATATCACATTGTTGTTGAAAATGTGATCAACCAAATGTTGAAAATTTTTCGTATCAACTGATGTCGGTAGATAGGCTTCTTCTAAAACCTTTAACAAGACCTTCTGGTGATTCTCAGAAGTCAGGACCAAGTCCAAGATTGATATCTGTTGTGGAGCTTCTTTCAAGCTTAAAACCACATTGGCTTCGTTATGACCCATAGTGCGGGGGAAATTTTCAATCTTCTCAATGGGTACTTTCCCCTTAGACTTGATGACATGCTTCATTACCCGTTGGGGAAGATATAGTGGATTTTCCTTCGACACTGCAGCAGTTATATGCGAGGTGGATCCTTCACTTTCTCCATAATTCCATGGAACTGCGCGCAAGCTAACAATAGGATATTGTGCTCTGCACGGCAAGTTGATTGGCTCGGGAGGGGCCACTTTCAAAGGATTGTTGATTCCCTTGAGTTGAATTATTGGCATGACAAGAGATTTGTTAACCCCATCATTTTCAGCGGATATGACTGCTACTACACTCTTCCACTTAGTAGGACACAAATCCTCACTTGCCCGTAACACAGTGTCATTATCTGCCAGACGCAGTACGCCACTGTCGATTCAATTTTGAATAAGATGGCAGAGTGCCCAGCATTCTTCTGTGCTGTGACCGCAAGATTGAGAATGATATTAACATACTCCCTCAAAGTTTTATAGTCCTGAACGGGGGTTGATTGGAGGTGGAAGGGAACTAATCCTTTCTTCATTGATTAACATATAAAGGATTTCCTCCATAGGTTGGCCCAAATATGTGAATTCCCTTTTGTTGGCAAAATCCTGACGGGCCTTAGCATTTGCTCTCTTCGTCACTTTGTCTTCCAGCATTTCATTTTTTAAAAGTGAAGAGGGAATATTCATGACAATAGGTAGGAGACTGGCATGCTCCTGGCTGATTAGCTGACGAGTCACTTAATGCTGATAAGTCACCAGTTCCGCCAATTGCTCAATTTGTTTACAGAGAGCTTTCATCTTTCGTTCCATTGTGAATTGGAACTTAGCATAATCCCATCTGTCATCACCATCTTTGGGGGTCTGGGAGAATCCATAGCTGAAATTGGAACTCTGTCCGCTGCTCCAATTGATCATGTTGACCTCTTCTTCCTTGTGTTGAGGAAGAGGGTTGTGTTGAACGTGAGGCTGATCGGTTTTGGTGACCACGATTTCACCATTGTCTATCAGGTCTTGGATTTTATGTTTCAAGGCCCAACAATCCTGAGTATCATGTCCAGGTGCCCCGGCATGATAAGCACATTTCCGAGCAGCATTAAAACCCCGTCCATTAGGGCTGGCTGGTGGAAGAAGATGTGTGTTTTTCTTCTGTGTTGTTAGAAGATTGAGAATGTTCTCGAGGGTGTCCCCTAAGGGTGTGAATACTCGATGTCATTTGACTTCTCCACCTTTTGGTACTGGAGGGTTTAACGACTGTGCTTGAAAGGGAGTGTAATTTCTCCTCTAGATAGGCATATTTTGACTGCCTTTTTGACCCTGTAGTATCAGAGAAACATCCTCTTCTTTCTTTTTATGGACCCTCCGGGGGTTGTTCCCATAATTTCTAGATTGGATGTGATCAGCAACAACTTTGAGTGCAGCTAGGTCTTGAATCTTTTTAGATTTTAATCCCATTTCAGCCATCTCCCCATGTTTGACCATTTTAGAAAATGGTTTGCCGATGCCGGCTAAAACTCTTTCATAGAAAGGCACTTCTTGTATGTCTATGAAAGTCATGACCATCTCTGATTCTGTCATGGAAGGACTAACTTGGGCAGCCAGGCGTCTCCACCTCTTAGCATACTCTCTGAAAGACTAATTAGATTGTTTCTTGATCTTGGTAATTTGATACTGATCAGGAGCCATTTGAGATTGAAAGTTGTATTGGGTGAGGAAAGCGTGTGCTAGCTCTTCCCAACTATGGATCTTTGAATTTTCTAATCTTGTGTACCACGAATGGGCTTCTCCAGTTAGACTTTTTTGGAACAGTTGCATTCTGAGTTTTTCATCCTCTGCATAAGATCCTAGTTCTCTAATAAACACCTTTAGATGTGTGTAAGGATCTCCTAACCCGTCATATTTTTCAAAGTCAGGAGTCTTAAATTTTTCTAGATAATGAATCCCAGGGAAAATACATAAATCAGCATATGAAACACTCCCGTGTGTTCCAATTCCTTTGATAGTGCGAAGAGTCTCTTCCATTTGGAGGACTTTCTTTTTGATATCACCAGTGTCTGGGTCTCCAGTAGGATGGGCAGCATCATCAGTTTTGTTGGTCGGATCCAACTGCAGTTCAGGTATTGTAATGACTTGGGTTCCTCCTTATGTGGAGGATTCAACATGTACGGGTATTTTCTGACCCTGCGTAGACTGGTGTAATTCTTTTAGTAGAACAGCCAAATCTATAATATGTTTGCTTAATCCGTCGAATTCTTTGTGAAAAACTGGATTAAGTTCAGTCTGGTCGGATGACGACATGATTACTGTAGGCCTGTTGCCTTTTTGGACTTTGAACGGGTGGTAGGTCCGATTGATTCCCTGCAAAAGACTTGCATAGTTTAGTCTTTAGGGAAAGTGGATAATAACATGTTATGTGATGTGTCCAGTTTAGGAATTTTATCCTGCAAAACGGATGTCAGTGGTTTGTAGCATGTATGTGTACACATTTCTTCATATTTCTCATTACATGGAAATAGATATGGAAGATAATTACAAGTATTTGAAATGAGAGCATGAAGAGACTTTCCTCCATTTTGGGTTTATCGGAGGCTGACCTATCTTAGGTTACTCTTGCGGCTTTTTGGCATGAAGGTTCCCAAATCATCGCAATCTACTTGATGGGAAGTTAATTCGGTCTTTTAATTGGAGCAAATTTGGGTGGTGCCTTTCTTGAGCCTCGGAGAATTAGTCTTCTCACGAGTCTAGTAATCAAACACCGACGGGATAGCCTCCTGGTGGAGGGACCACACAACATACATTCACATACATCGTGTCTTACAATATGAAAATGATGACATGTGCGAAGCACTAATATCACAAGGAGATATGGTGTGAAGCACTAATATCATGAGCATTTTATAGTGCAAAGCACTAATATCACAAGTAGTTTATAGTGCGAAGCACTAAGTAAGGAAATGCATTCGTACACATTCATCATAAAATGTAAATGCAACATCCACACACAAGCATATAACAATTTTGAAAAAATTATAATAGCGGCTTAAGTCCTCTTACTGGAGTCCCCAGCAAAGTCCCCACCTGTCGACGTCGGGATTTTTTAATTGTCCCTTTCCGTTACTTGTTCTTTGGTGTTCTCATTTTAGGTGAGATTTGTTTGAAAAAACAAGTGAAAAAGGTCTGACATGTATAATGTCGACGATGGACTGTTCAAAGTCGCCAGTTGATTTTTTAAATGGTTGTACCAACACAACCGAGAAAAGGTTTGCACATTGACCCAGTGATATGACACTACTAAACGGGTCGGTGAAATCGAGATTCATCAGGGTCCGGGGACTTGATTATGCAGAGGGAAGTTGTTAGGCCCCCCCCCCCGACATCCGTGTTACCATGGTGACCACCTCTTTTCAAGAAACTGTTATCTGAATGTGTGTGTGTGTGTGGTCAATGTGATGTTATTTAGAAGTAGTGTGAGGCCTCGTTCGCACCTATATACACAGGGTTTAATTTTATGTAAAAATTCCATTTTAAGCCAGATATGGCAATGATGTTTTATAAAAGAGGTTTTTCAAACCCTGATGCTCAATAGTAATTGAGACCTTTTACACTCTGACTTTATTCCGTATTTGGCTAGATTGATTTTATTTGACAGATGCGAAGCATCCGTACGAAAATACTGTACAAAAAGGTGCTGAATTCCTCGTGGGTATGAAAACCATCTGAGGAAATCCAAACATCATATATATATTTACAAGCTGCTTACAACTGAAAAGACCCATCACGGGAACCGAATCTAGATTCAGGGGACTGAATCTGTGATCACATGATTCCTAGGCTCACATGATGTCGCAATTGATATAAACGCAGTAAGCAGGTATATACATACATGATCACCAACCACGAAGCACCTCCATGGGGATCAAAATATAAATAAAGTTGTAAAAGCTATCAACCGCCACGGAGGAAACTCCAGGCGGGACGAAATGTACAGAAAGCTGTAAAAACGATAAACCACCACGAAGTAAACTCCAGGCGGGACGAAATGTATATATATATATATATATATATATATATATATATATATATATAAAGCATATAAACGCACCAGATATAAAATTCAGGCTCATCGGACAAAGTCCAACAACAGTTAATATATATAAGTATATATATTAAAGTAGTAAACGCACCGGATGTGAAATCCAGGCTCACCAAACAGAGTTCGATAGCAGTTCATATATATAATTATATATATAAGAAAGCCATTAAACGCACCAGACATGCGTCTAGGCTCATCGAACATAGTTCGACACGCAGTTCATATATATAATGTTAAATATATAAATATAAATATATAAATATATATGTATATACAAACTAAAAATAAACCACGGACCGAAGTTCGGGCAAAAATGTGCAACACGACTCTCAACATGTAGAAGGGTATGTGCAAAGGTGAAGAGAAAAACTTTAAAGTGTGAAAGAAAGCCTACAGTGGGCTGCCAAAGAAGACTTCAATATCTTTAAAGTGGGTAAACACTGGCTTTTGTAGGTATAAAATAAGCTAGATATGAGCTCACAAGTGTTTAAAATGAGAAAGCACTCAGTCTGGGGTGAGTACAGAGCAAATTGGGCAGGGCTTTCTCGCCGTTTTCTCTTACAAAATGGCCACCCTAAGCCCTCTATTTATAGAGGGTGGAGCCGCAGGTGTACCAGTGGCAACCCGGGTGGGCCCGAGTTTTTCGACTTGGGTCGTCTCGAAGTACGTGCACTCGAGCACTATAATTTCCACTCAGACTTTCAGAAGTGCAATCTGGGCATCCGTTTGAGGTATACAGGACCTATTTCGGACCGCCGTTGTCGAGAGTTGTACGATGGCATGGGATTAGAGTTTGTGCGAAGTCATTGAAGATGGGACGGTGCCCTCCAGTCTTCAAGCTTTAACTTTCATTCGTTACCTCGTACAATAGTCACTTGGGATTGGTCAGTCTTGTGGGACACTGTTGCGTAGAGACGTTGAGTTGACGTGGCGTGGCATCGTGTTGTTCAGATGACGATGTTGCCCCTCACCGGTGTTATCGCCGGATTAGGCTGATAAAGCAGACGTTGCTCAGCTTCGCTGAGATTGGACTGCTACAATTTATTGAAGGTCCTCATTGTCATCTTTAAGGTGTGCCTGTCTTCCCGATGTTACCGCCGGGCTAGTATAATATATCTCGTTGTGAGCGCCGAGATTGAAGCTGGTTGCATTTGTAACAAGCATTTTCGGGATTATTACCGAAATTGCATTCCATGGGGTTATCACCAAGGTTGGTGGCTATTCCCATGGTTGGGACTGAGACTGGATACCTCGGGTTATCTCCAAGATTAATTGGTCTTCTCCGTTGTGTGTTCTGATATTGTATCTGTATGCCTCGGAGTTATCTCCGAGATTGGAATTGTTACTCCCAGATTGCGATCCGGGGTTGATGCTGAACTTTCGGTAGTATCCGGCATGGATATGGATCGTCTTTCAGGGTTCCCTCTTAAAAGACGAATATGCTCTCCTGCAATGTTAGTGACAGGTGTACAAAAAATTTCGAGTGTCGACAACCCTTAAATGATTTTTAAAAAATTTAAAATTATTTTTAAATAATTATCATTAATATTGGAATATTAATTTATTTTTTATCAAAATATTAAAAGTCATTGATTATAACTTAAAATATTTTTAATTCATTTATTTCCTTTTTAAATGATTTTTAATTCAATAAAACCATTTTTAAACTATTTATTTAATATAATTATTAAGTAAATTTAATATCATTAATATTTAATTATTAATGAAATTTACCTTTAAATATAAAAAGTTATATTTTATAATTTAAAATATTTTTAAACTATTTATTTTTATTTAAAATGCTTTTTATAATATTAAAATCATTTTTAATTAATTTATTTAATATAATTACTAAATAAATCTAATGTCATTAATATTTAATAATTAATGAAACTTATCTTAAAATATTAAAAGTTATATTTTATAATTTAAAATATTATTAAATACCTTATTATTATTTAAAATGATTTTTAATACAATAAAATTATTTTTAATTAATTTATTTAATGCATTTATTAAATAATTTAAATACAAATAATATCCAAATAAATATTAATATTTATGAAAAATATGTTAAATTATTAAAAGTTAATTTTTATAACTTAAACTAATTTTTAAAACTATTTTTGTAATTTTCAGAATTTATTTACTATTTTTAAATAATTTTTAGAATTTAAATTAATTAATTATAATAAGTCTGCCGCTAAAGCCCTTTGGTGACAGAATCTGTCGCCTTAGGTGTTCTTGAGAAACCTAGGTGTTCTTGAGAAACCCAGGTGTTCATACTCGTTAGGAAAGGGTGCTACTTTGACCAGTGATTAACTTCAATCTATGAAGTTTCTGGGTAAACTAAGATACATATCTTGTAATATTTATGAAACACTACAGCTAACACCAACAATCTAGGCCCAACAACAACATCTCTGCAAGATATAAAGTCACAAAGTAACTGTCAGAACAATTCTGGGTTGCCCAGAATTTTCAGTCATGACCAGTCAACGCTTTTGTTGACCTTAACTCTGACAATCTGTTCATGTTATAGTTGTGTTAGACGTCGGTCCTGATAGAATAACTAACATGGTATGAAGTTTGATCATTTCTCCAGCATAAACATCAATAACAAGCAAGATCTAAGCCATCAAAATGGCTGTCAGAGGATGTTCTTCATTTCTGGGTTACCCAGAAATGAAGAACAGATCATGGGTCTTAATTTGGGCTTCCATAACTTGCAACACATGTACTATTTTTGTGATCTAAAAGTTCTAGGTTATAGACCATATGTAATACTACAAGTTTATCACAAAACATCACTAAAACAACAACACAACAAGAAGATATAATCTGGTCAAACTATGCCAGAGAAATTGTTCTATGGGTTTGACCATAAGGCTGGTGGTCAACCCTAGTTTGACCACCCATATCTTTGATCATGTAACAGATCTGGTTGTTCTATGGGTTTTAAAATGTAGTATTCATGTCAAACTACAAGTCTATAATAACAACATGGCCTAAAGAATTACAAGGAGCAAGATCAGAGGCCATCAAAATGTCTGTCAAACTTTCTGGGCAAATTCTGGGCTTCAAGAATAGCCAGTCAATGCCGGTCAACCCACTTTGACCTTAAATAACTTTTAATCTACAATAGGTATGACCATGATTCAAGTTGCAAATTAAAGATCTCCTAACAGAATACAAGTATAAACTTTCAAAACACAAAAACACATAACAGATCAAGATTGATGGGGATTGACATTCACTGTCAGACCCCTATTTTTTTTAATTTCCAGATTTTTGAAAAACTTAATTTTGAACACTTTGATGTTATTGGTCTAACAAATAGCAACCCAGATCAACTATATGGACTACAATTAACATGTTTTAACAGTAAATCATAACATCTAACACAAGATCAAAAATCAAATTTCTAAAATAGGTTTTACCTCCTTATGATCAAATTCTGATTTCAATGCTTCTGATTTGATGTTAGTGTTCGTGGGGCTTGATTGGGGACTGATCTAGCAAGGAAATTTCGGAGGTTTGGTCTTGCGAGAGTATGGCTATGTATTTGTGAACAATTTTAGGCCAAAAATGAACACTTTCTTTCTCTTAAATCTAGAAATCATGTATGCCATGTATGGGATGGCTGATCATGTGATGTTAATCTAACTCATAGGCAAGTCTAGAGTAGGGTGGCTGTAGATTTGCAAAGATTTATTAGCCAATAATTCAACTAATGGGACAAAAGGGTATTTTAGTAATTTTATTTTAATTTCAAGGGTATTCTTGTCCAAGGTGCTTGAATCTAGGGTTTAATCACTAGATTTTACGTCTTAAAATTTCCCAAATAATTTCTAGGGTTTGAAAAATTAAAATTAAAGTGTAATAAAATTTTAATTAAACACACAAATTTAAAATTAGGGTTTTTAATAGAAAATTAGGGTTTTTAAATTAGGGTTCCTTAATATTAGTAGGGTTCCCAAAATAACAATTAGGATTTCCTAATTATCATTATAATTTATGAAAATAATAATTAGGGTTTCTAATTTTAGCAAATTAGGATTTTCAAATAATAATTAGGGTTTCTCCTAATTACAACAATTCTATAATACACAGTAAAATTCATATAGCACAATTACTACTCTGTCTTAAACTCATAACTGAGTTTAACAATTAGAGTTTAATAACACGATATGAGGGTTATGACATAATTTACCAACCATTATCAGTCTACACATTTACAATACATATTTATAGCACTAAAAAATCAAAATATAATTAATATCATATTAATATTCTCATCCTTTGATAAAAATCCAAATTTAGAGTTTGGATTCTATATCTGGTTTATCCTTCATATATAACATCAATAATTAAGTTAAAATCATTAACTTAATAATCTGAACTAAAATTCATAAAATAAATTAATAATTATAATAATTCTAATAATCATTTCATATATTATTTAAATAATACAAAAATCATATTTTTATGGAAAATAATTAATAAAGACATTTCTACTATAAAATTAATTATTATAATAATATAATTTGTATTGATCAAAAATTCTAAAATAAAATTATTTGAAATTATTCACGTAATAAATAGTTTTTTTATTTATAACATATTTACATACGCATTACTTGACACTTATTCTCTGCATTAAATAAAAAAAAATGTATATGCAAAATTTCTTATTTATTTTATATTGAAAATATCGAGTTATTACAGTAATAATTGAAATAAACTGAGTGACTTCTCACGTAAGCATCAATAATCAATACCATGTGCTACTATGCAACCACGCATATTACTGTACTTTTATCACCAGGTATTTCCACAGTTAACGGTAAAACATTCGCCGTTATTTTTATAAAAAGTTATTTCTGTCATTTTTTAACTCTGACAGTAATTTCGTTGTGGGGTCCACCAATGATTGTGTCATCGTACGAATATTCCTTGAGAAAACTAATATTTCCCGACCAATCGAATATTTTATGACAACTTGCTTACTTTGCAAAATTTATAAATATTAACCATAACTATAACATTATATCAAATCTATACCATAATATTCAAAATGGTATTTAGACGAAAAAAATCATCTTTATTCATAAAAGTTGGGGTCTTACACTTATCACCTGGAGTACGAGATGATGGTCCACATAGTCGTTTAGACTGTTAAATGTTACAGTAGAAACACATGTTAACCTAGGACATAGAAGATGATTATGGTCTTTTAGACTGTTAAGAGTTAAAGTAAAAATACTTGAAAACCTATAACACAGTTCGTGGTCTTATGACCCTCAGTGTATTCCTTTGATATTGATATATATCGGTTATTTGATTTTAAAGTTCACTATTCCTTTGAACACACTATATTCGAATTAGAACTTATTATTTTTGGTAAAAATATTTTACCATTGAAAGCTCAGTTAATTGTCATTCATAGAATCTTATTGTATAATATCCTTCTTGTAGGCAATTATTTGTTCACTCTTGCACAAAACAATGCATATGAAGTAAAGAAGTCTGAAGAGCTTTCTACAAGTAAAGGAAAAGGTAGAATGCTCGATTAGATGACCTGAGATTTATTTTGAGTTTGTGTAACCCTTTAATGGGAGTTTTATTATTTAAGCTTGCAAGTTTATATCGTTTCTTTATGGGTAGTTAGTTATGATTTAATTAGACAGTGGACACCAAAAATGTGCAATTGAAGTATCCGGGTTTGGGGGTGTCACAAGTTGCTATTTGAGCCTTAGGTGACGAACCTTAGGTGGGGAAACCTTTGGAGATAACCTTATAAGAGATCAAAAACATAGTGGTGACAAACTCTCATCGAGTTCTAAGGAATGAATTAAGTAAATTCATTTAAGATAAAATGATAAAAGACTTTATGTGCTTATGTGTTAGTAACCTATGTGCTTGCGAGTATTATATGTATCGAGTAGTGGGAGTTGTTATTAAAACTTTGTTGTCAAAATGACTGATGAAGGAGGATAGGGAGTAGGAGCCTTGAGATGTTTGTATAGTCTAAGTATGATTGGTGTTGGGAAAGCCGTACTCGTTGATTTCTGTTGTAAAACTTAGGTATGAGCTTGAGTTTGATCGTGAGGATGAATTTGAGGTGATAAAGGTGAAGGATGATTAAGAGGAGGGGGATTCCTCTGATGAAGTGTATGATCATAACATTGAGTTACAAGATAAGTTCGAGGAGTTAAAAGGTCAAGCCGTAATGCACCAAGTCAAGCTAGCAAAAAAAATGATGTTGCGACTTAAGACTTTACCGCACGACTTGCAGATGTAGAGCATAGATTATCTCAGTTAGCTATTGAAGAGGATAGTTATTAACTAAGAACGAGATTGTGCAGGAATAACTTGGGAAAGGAGTCAGCAGAGTGGGCGAGAGCTGAAGACGCGTGGGTGAAGGCTTCAAAATGCATAGATTATATTGAGGACAAGTCAAAGAAGGCCAAGAGAATGGTGGAGCTTAGGATTTAGTCTTCCACAGTCCTGTGCAGGTTGAGGTTATCTTTGGTACATAATGGATCGTAGGACGATGATTCATATCATGGAGCAAGAGCGCAATAAAGTTGTACAACGTGGAATGTTCTTGTAGATTGCGAGAAAAATAATAAGATAATATATAAATCATGATAAAAATTTATAAGATGTAAATCCTGACTTTTGAAAAAAATAGTGGGATATTATGAAGTAATCTTGGAATTTTATTATTAAAGGATAAATGATATAAATAGCAGTTAGGCTATTTTGTTATGTGGTAAAGTAATAAATGAATAAAAATATCATTGTTTATTAAGATATATCATGTGTTGTTTAAAAGTGGTTGAGATAAGCTTAAAAGTTTTAATATGTGAATGAACGATGATCTAATAGTGCAAATTTTAAACAGTAAGATGCCGCCTAGAAGAAGGCAGCAACGTCAATAGACTCCCGAGGAATATGCATACAATAATGAAGCTGACACAAATCCAGTGCCGTAGTTGGTGAATTTGCTGGTGGGAGCACTAGCAAATCAACTGAATTTTTGGCAGTATAATCAAATCTCGATGTTCCAACCAAATTCGTTTACGACAGGGTTGGAGAGGATAATTTTTGTAGAAGGAGGAAGAAATGTACCAACATATAATCAAAAGCATAGGGGAAAGAAAAGTGAAGATGATAAGGCGTGTGGTAGTCATACCGGTAATGCTCAAAAAAAGAAAATGGAACGATAGTATTACCATTGTAAATCAGTAAGGGAATGAGAAGAAGAAAGTGGTGGCATGTAGCAACTACGGAAAGAGACACATGGGTGTTTGTTTGAAAGGAAATAGGGTGTGCTTTAGTTGTGGCTTGAAGGGCCACATTGTACCAAATTGTCCAAGCCCGAGGAAGGGAGCCTACTTTATGTGTGGATCGAAGCAGCACTTGGCTCAAGGTTGCCCAAAGAAAGCAGTAGGAGAAACAAGCAGAAGCAAGGGAGGCAACTACAGCGGCAAGCTGGCTATAGTAGAATTAATGACGCCGAGTCGTCCAACCGAACCTACATTCGATGTGACGGTGCAAAACGCAATACAAGGTACTATTCTGATCAATGATTTAAATGATTACGTGTTATTTGATTCAGGTGTTATTTGTTAATTTGTGTTTAATGAATTTGTTTAAAAATTAAATTCGCTTCGGGACGAGTTAGACTTCCCTAAATATAGAAAGTCTGAATAGTGAAAGGCCAGGTGATGTCAATGGATTTATTTCCAATTTGATTTAGGAAACTCTGAGGTTGTTGAACCATGTGGCGATAAGTGATTGCCAAAGAAAGTGTGAAAACCTTATAACTCTAAGGAAGTCAAAGGTAATATTTTATTTTTCTAGTTGTAGGTCGCTGTACGGTTGAGTTATCTATCGATGTTGTACGTCAAGAAGTTGTTAAGAAAATAGTGTGTGGGATACGCGAACAAAATAGCCACTTCGTTAGCTAACTTCACGAGGAAATAGGTGGAATTTATATGGGTAGAAAATTATGAAGCGAATTTTCAAGAATTGAAGAAGAAGTTAAGTATTGCACTTGTGTTGTCTTTATCAGATAATACATGAAATTTTGCGTTGTATAGTGACGCTTTGTATAAAGGACTAGGCTGTGTGCTTATGCAAAACGACAAAGTTATTACGTATGCCTCACGACAATTGAAATATTACGAGAAGGGATTTCTGACTCATGATTCAGAGTTAGCGGTAGTAGTGGTTGCCCTAAGGATTTGGAGGAATTATTTTTGGGAAGTAGTGTGAGATATAATATGACCATAAGTGTCTAAAGTATATCCTCACATAGAGATATTTAAACATGCGTTTGAAGTGATAGTTGAAGTTGATCAAGGATTGTGATTGCAAAATCTTAAATGAATATGGTTGTCGACGTCTTAAGCAAATGGTAGGAGTTGTGGTAGGAGGTAAGATAACCAAAGAAGTTAGAGGGGAAGCTATTCAGATGGAAAATCATACAACTTTACTGGACAGAGTAAAGAAAAAGTAACTGCAAGATGAAGGTGTCAAATTCAAGATCGATTCTGAAGGGCGGTTGAAGGTTGAAGGAAGAAACTAGGTTTTGCCAGTATCGAGAATTAAAGATGAAGTTTTGCATAAAATTATATATTGAATCAACTAGGGAGCACAAAAATATATTACGCCTTCGACAATACTTTTGGTGGCAAGATATGGCGATAGATTTCATGGTATGTCAAAGTTAGCATATTTCCTATCAATCAGTGGGCGAAGTTATTTGTCAAAGAAATTTTTTAAGGCACGGTGTTCCGGTATCAATCGTGTACGATAGAGATCCACGATTAACATTGAATTTCCAAAAAAGTTGTAAGAATGCATGGGGATGCAGTTGAGAATGAGCACGCTATACCATTTACAAACCGATGAGCAGGAAGAAAGGACAATACAGACATTGGAGGACAGTTACAAGACATTAAATTTTAATTTAGTTCATATACAATAGCATCTATCACGCAAAATAAGGGTATGTTACCATAAGAAGCGGCTCAAGACAAACAGGGGAAAGCTGAGGTTCTTAGTTTTTATAGGTACTGCAAAGAGAGGAAAGAGATGGTTATGAGGTAGCCTACCTCTACAGTTAGAGTGCATTCACAATGTTTTTCATTTTTCAGTGCTACGGTCGTACAAGCCCGACTACAATCATGTGATCTAGTACGAACCGTTACAGTTTGATAAAGATTTATCCTACGAGGAAATCTATTCAAATAGTTGACAGAAAAGAACAAGTTCTTAGGAATAAAGTGATACCTTTTGTTAAGGTAATGTAGAGGGACCACAATACTGAAGAAGCTACATGGAAACTCAAAAATAAGATGATGAAAGTTGTCCTTAGTTATTTGTTTAATCCATGTCTTCGATTCTGGGGACAAAATCCTTGTAAGGAATAAAGAATGTGATGAATGAATGGTTTGAGTTGCGATTCTAGGGACAGAATCCTTGTAAGGAATGAATGATGTAACGCTCCAGAATTTTTGTATGTAATTTAAAATATTTATTGAATTAAATAAATATTTTAGTTGATGTGGTTATTGTTAAATAAATATTTGATTGATTTGATTATTTATTAGTTAAATAAATAATTCATGAGTTATGAGAAATTAACTTAATTAAGTGTAATATATTAATTAAGTTGGCATTTGGTAATTTTGTATTTTGAAGCTAAATAAATTAAATGAGGTTTGAATTAATTATTATGTTACATAGTGGTAATATTATAATTTAATTTAATAATTAAATTAGAGAGTTGATAATGATTAAATGAGTTGTTATAATGTTGTTTTAAATTAATTTAGTAATTAAAAGTGATGTACTAAGATATTAAATAAAATTATAATTTATAATAAAACTTATAATTTTGTAGCAATTTGATGATGTGACATTTTGATTTAGTAAGTTGATATTACTTTCATTTAATTGAATTGGAGTATGAGAATTTAATTAAATAAAGTGCGACATTAAACTATATAATAAATGAGTTATTAAAATAAATTAAAGGAAATTTAATTTAGTTTTACCAAACAAGGCTTAAGGCTTTTTTAATTCATATTTTAATTTAGTTTTTGCCAAACAAGCCTTAGTGACTTTTGAATTATAAAAATAAATAAATAATAACTGACAATTAATTAGTAGGGGTAATTTATGTCGTCAGTTTTTATATGCGCAATTATAATTATATTATATCAGTTATATTGTTGTTTTACGTACAGTTGAAAGAGAGAAAAACAGAGAAAAGAAAGGTTACAGAGAAAAAGAAGAGGGAGAGCTTTAGAGAAGATTTGAGAGAAAGAGAAGAAGAGAGGATAACCAAAGCGTGTTGCTATCAATGTTGTTGATGAATAAATAATTTGAAGGTAGATATCTAACCTCAAACTATATATATATATATATATATATATATATATATATATATATATATATATATATATATATATATATATATACATACATATATTCACTTTTCTTCATTAAAAGATATATTTTTGTTTCTCTGTAATTGGATTTTTTGTGGTAATTGTTGTATATATGGTTTGTGTGACAAACAAGATTTTTGTAATTTAATTTTAATATTTATTGAATTAAATAAATATTTTCGATGATTTAATTATTAGATTAAATAATTAATGGATGCAATTGTGATAGCTTAATTTAATTATATGTGTTATATTTATTATATTAATATGAAGAATATTTATTATTCAAGTATGTATTTATGTGAGCTTATTGAATTAAATGAAATATTTAATAAGCCTAATGTTATTTTAATTAATTTAATAATTAATTAGAGATTTAATAATTTGACATAATTAATTAATGAGAAAATTAATTACAAGACTTTGTGAATTAAATGAGAAATTATTATATTTAAATTAAATAAAATAAGATATTTGAATTATTAAGCAATTGGGTGTGACACGATTTAAACTATAGTATAAGAGAACCATTAAATTAAATGGTTTTGAAACCTATTAATGCCAGCCAAACAAGGCCCTAAGGGGAGTTAATAGCAGCTAACCCATGATGGGTAACTGACCTCCACCACGCGTACACTTCCTTCTTTATTTATCAGTCTTATGTTGAGAAGACGTATTATTTTATGAGTTAACTAAGAGAATTCAGAGAGAATTTCAGAGAAATAGAGAGAAGTAGTGTGAATTATTGCGGTATTTTAGAAAAACGTGAAAGTCAGAGAAATTATTTTAAGGGTAATCTCTTCAACAAAATTGTTAATTACATTATTAAAGTTTTTATGAATATGGCTTTCAAAATTCTGTAAAGTCTCTGTAAATTGGAAAATTGTATTGTTTATGTGGATATTTATGATAATATGTTAGCATATCATGTTTTACTATGTATTATAGATTCCCATATCATCAGTTTCATAATATTATAACGTATATTATTGCTTCAAAATTTACAGAGTACAGAAATATGGCCATATGGCCCTTATACGTAAATATAATATGTCAAACACATATTGTTTTGTAAAATTCACACTTGTTTATAATTATATATAGTAAAACGAAGAGACCAAACATTAAATGAAAGGATTCGGTGTTATAACGAATCCGTAGTGTTGATTCTTATGTTTTGTGTTCAAAACTTTCAAGAACATCAAGAATAGTGAAATTGCATGTTTTAATTTTGTAATTATGTGTTTTAATTGGTTAAAATAACTCTATAAAAGTTGGGTAATGATTATGTACGAATTTTAGTATGTGGGTATGTTTAATTTGGTGAATTTAATGATCATGTAATGATAATTTCGCCTGATTCTATGTTCTTCGCCAACTGGAAATTCAGAAACTGGAGTTTCGCGCCGCAGTACCAACTCCATGCTTATTTCCCGCGCAGCGTCACCGCGCCACATCGCCATGTCCCAAGTTGCAGCGCCACGGCGCCGCAGCGCCAAGAACCAGTATAACAGTGGCGCCGCAGCGCCACTTAGCAGAATGGTCCAAAAATGAATTTTTTAATTGCTAAAGCCTAGCAATGTGTTATTTACTTAATCTAACAAACATAAAAACATGTTAGACATATAATGAGGTGTTAAAATAAATTCTTAATATGTCAATAACATATTTATGTGTGAATTGACTGATTAAATGCATAGTCAGCTTATTGTTCATGAAGTGTAAATTATGTGGGAATGAGTATAGTAGTTGACTAAGTATAGTCATAATTCGAGTTAGACAAAAAGAATGAACTTATGATGACTAATTACATTATAATTAATTAGAGTTGTGAATGGAAATGGTATGTAGGATTATATCGAAGAACGTGTATAATTAACGTGTAATATACGCACGAGGCAAGTTTTCTAACCTTACTTGTTATCATTATTCAAGTTTACAAATTTCGTCGAGTAAATTCTCTTTATTATTAATCGACTTCAATATGTTATGCTAAAGATTATTTATCTTTTCAAAATATGATTCTGTTATACAATAATTGTTCTCTTGTATACCTCTTGAGATTGTTATTAAATTTAAATATCATTATTTGTTGAACCTTGTTAGACTAGCGAATCCTTATTGATTCGACTAGTCCATAGTTGATTAACATTCTAAATTTCATAACCCTTATTGATTTATCCAAACGAAACTTCCTTTGGTGCGGACTCTAATGTCAAACTGAGATGAATAACCTTGTATATGGATTACTTATGCGTTAGCGTTAAGATATTGTGCATAGAATGGTACTAAAGGCTGATCCCCCTAAGTACGAGAAGAAGAGTCCATAGTCTTATGACTGTTAAAAGTTTCTAGTATAACCCTTGATAACCTAGGACATAGTTCAAGGTCTTATGACCCTCAAATTTTTTTTGATTCTTGGTAATCATTTTTGGTTCAAAAGTTGAGCTTTATTTCAGAAGTCTTTGATTCACTCGCATGTTATTATATTGTTATTTCATTATTATACTTGTGGGCAATCATGCTCACTCTTGCATAATAATAACATTGCAGTTAAGAACGAAAGAACAGACGAGCCTTTTTCTAGCAAAGGCAAGGGCAAAGCTATTAAGTGTTGAAGACGTGTTATTAAATTTTAAGAATGTTATTGTAAAGACTTGATATTGTTTAAGACTTATTATTTGTTATGTTTCCGCACAAATGTTTAAGGTTAGTATGACCTGGGATTGTATTTATTATTCAGATGTTGTAACCCTAAAAGGGGAGGATTTATTTCTATCAATTGCATGGTTTGCATTTTTATGGGTAGATAGATATATGATGTTTGATTAGTGAACACCAAATCATGTGGGAATGAAAGTACCCGGATTTGGGGGTGTCACAGGTTGGTATCAGAGCTGTAAGTTATGAACCTTTGGTGGGGGAACAACCTTAGGTAATAGCCTTATAGGAAGAACACAGTGAAGGAAAACTCTTATCGAGTTCTAAGAGATGAATTTCTTAATTCATTGAAGATAATAAAAGACTTTGTGTTTATGTGTTAAATTATGTGCTCACTAGTACGACTTAGTATCTTAAACTTAAAAAATATGTTGTCAGGATGTCAGATTTTGGAGGAGCTAGTCGAGCTGGGGAGGAGGAATCCCGAGTGCCTATTGAGGAGGAGCCTCGAGACATTCATGTTGTCAGGGAGCAGTTGATACAGAGGGAGCCATCTCCGTTGATCACTGTTGTTGGTCAGGAGCATGAGCTTGAGACTGATCCAGAGGAGGATGCTGAGGAGGAAGAGGAAGAGGAAGAGGAAGAAGAGGAGTTTCCACCGAACTCCATCGATGCTGAGATGTACGATGAGCTATATGACCGTAACGTAGAGTTAAGTGACACTGTCCAGGATTTGACTGAGCGGACGATTATTCAGCAGGTTACCATCGAGCAGAAGGATAGGAAGATTATGACTCTTCACACACGTGTGGGAAACATGGAGTGGGATTTGGTTCACGAGAAGGGTCAAACCGAGGAGAAGTCCGTAGAAATATAGAAGTTAAATAAGGAACTGAAGGAAAGCTTAGAGAGGCTGATCATAGCAGAGGAGGGCTTGGTAAGAGAATCACGTTGTGCTGATCTTGCAAAAAGGGATTGTCGTGTAAAGAAGGCTAAGCTTGGGGAGACATACTCTACACTTAATAATGCAATGGATGAAGCACATGATCAAGTTTTGAGATACCCAATCCAGTTTGAAGGTCTACCATCGTACATGCTGGATCGCAGAACGATGACTCACATCATGGAAGAGGAACATAGCAAGGCTATTCGGCGCCTTAACATGCAGTGATAGTAATTGTTTAATTATATGAAAATATTATCTAGTTTTTAGATGGAAATTCAGATGTGTTTATGAACGAATGACTATTTTAATATTTTAAATCCTGTAGATTCTTTATCTGGGGATAGTTAATGTAAATAGCAGTGATGCTATCGTTTGATGTTAAAACTTTTGATTTGAATAAATATATCAAGTTGTTTGAGATAATGTGTTAAGTGATTATGACAAATTGTTGAGTAATGCCTTAACTATTTAGAGAAATAAATAAAGATCTAATAAGCATATATTTTAATAGAAATAGGCTGCCAAGAAGAAGACAAAACCGTCAACAAGCTCAGGAAGAGTCAACGAATAACAACAATAACGCCAATGCTAATCTCGTCCAACAATTAGTGAACTTAATAGCTGGAGCAATGAATAATCAACCTCAAGCTCCACCTAATACAACGTTCAAAGATTTCAAGGCGGTGGGACCGCCCCCACCGCCAGAATTTAAAGGCTCCATGAAACCGATCGAAGCTCAAACTTGGGTTATGGAGATGGAGAAGGTTTTTGAGATCGCAAGAGTCAGAGAGGACCAGAAGACCGCTTTTGCAACGTTTATGCTGAAATCTGAAGCTAGTTTTTGGTGGTAAGCAAACAAGGTTCATGGAGAAGGTATGATTATCTGGGAGAGGTTCAAGGAGATGTTTTTCAAGATGTATTTCCCGACCAACTCGCAGAACCAATTGGAGGTTTAGTTTTTGGAATTGAAGCAGGGGAATATGTCCGTACCAGATTATGCAGCTAGATTCAATGAGTTGGCAAGGTTCGCCACATATCAAGTGCACAAGGACGAGAGAAAAGTAAGAAGCTTAGAACAAGGACTGAAGCCGTGGTTGTATAGTAAGGTGTCAATGTTTCAGTTGAAGACATTCGTCGGGGTACTAGAGAATGCCATACTTGCTGAAGGTGGAAGCGATGCGATAACCAAATACAATCAGGATCAGAAGAAGAAGAAGAATGAAAGTGAAGGAAATAACAAGGCTAGTGGAAGTAATATGGGAGGAGGAAATAATAATCAGAAGAGAAGGTGGTCAGACAACACATCACCTGAAAACTAGCAAGGAGGTCAGAAGAGAAGGATTAAAGCGTGCCCGACCTGCGGGAAAGCTCATTTGGGAGTATGTATGAAGGGTAAACGTGGGTGCTACAATTGTGGTCAGGAAGGCCACATAGCACCTAACTGTCCTAACCCAAAGAAGGGTACCTGCTTCACTTGTGGCTCAAAGGATCATTTGGCAATAGATTGTCCTAAGAAAGGATCTGGAGGGGCAGGATCAGGAGGAAATAGGGGAAATAGCAGTGGAAGCGCTCTGACCATCACAGGACCAACCGAAACCAATCGACCGACCGCCAGGACTTTTAATATGACGCTGCAGGATGTAGTGCAGTCGCGTGATGTGGTGTCAGGTATCATTCCGATCAATAGAGTTAATACTTACGTATTATTTGATTCGGGTGCTACTTGTTCATTTATATCCGATGGCTTTGCTAAGAATTTAGAATTGCCTAAGGATGAGTTAGAATACCCCATGAACATAGAAATCGCGAATAGAGAAATAATCCCTGTTAAGTACGTGCATAAGAACTGTAGAGTGGATATTAAGGGTAATATTATGAACGTAGATCTTATCCCTATTCGACTTGGGGAATTTGACATTATCTTAGGAATGGACTAGTTATTCAATTACGAGGCGGTAATTGATTGTCAAAAGAAGCGTATTAACCTTATGACTCCGTCAAAGGTTGTATTTTATGGTAGCAAGTCACCTAAAAAAGCGAGTTGTCTGACGATGATGCAGGCCAGGAAGTTGTTACGACATGGATGTGTAGGATATTTAGCTTACATAGTCGACAGTCGTAAAGAGAATCCGAAAGTAGAGGAGATACCAGTAGTGAGAGACTTCGCCGACGTATTTTCAGACGATTTTCCAGGACTTCCGCCAGATAGAGAGGTCGAATTTTTGATCGATTTGGCACCAGGAACGACTCCAATATCGAAGGCACCATACAGAATGGCGCCGATAGAAATGAATGAATTGATGGTACAACTACAAGAATTACTGGATAAGAAGTACATTTAACCGAACGTATCGCTGTGGGGAGCTCCGATGTTATTTGTGAAAAAGAAGGATGGAACGATGTAGATTTGCATCGATTACAGAGAACTGAATAAGGTCACGATTAAGAATAGATATCCATTACCGAGGATCGATGATCTGTTTGATCAATTGAAGGGAGCGAAATACTTTTCCAAGATAGATTTGAAAAGTGGTTATCATCGACTAAAGGTGAGACCAGAGGATGTACCGAAGACAACGTTCAGAACACGATATGGTCACTACGAATTTTTAGTAATGTCGTTTGGTCTAATGAATGCTCCTGCAGCATTTATGGGACTAATGAATGGTGTGTTCAAGTCGTTTTTAGACAAGTTCGTAGTGGTATTTATAGATGATATTTTGGTATATTTGAAAACCAAGGAGGAACATGAAGAGCATGTGAGATTAACGTTGGAAGTGTTGAGATGGGAGAAGTTGTATGCCAAGTTTTCAAAATGCGAATTCTGGATCGAGCGGGTACAATATCTTGGGCATGTGATCGATAAAGATGGAATTTCGGTAGATCCATCCAAAGTTGAAGACGTAATTAACTGGGATCAGCCGAGGACGCCGTCGGAAGTACGAATTTTTCTTGGATTGGCAGGATATTACAGAAGATTCATTCAAGACTTTTCCAAGATCGTAACTCCGTTAATGAATTTGACTCGAAAAGCTGTGAAATTTGTTTGGACGGAGAAGTGTGAGGAAAGCTTTCAAGAATTGAAGAGGAGGTTGAGTACATCACCTGTGTTGTCTCTTCCGGACGATCTAGGAAATTTTGTTGTGTATAGTGATGCGTCGCATAAAGGAATTCGTTGTGTGCTAATGCAAAACTGGTAGAGTCATTGCGTATGTATCACAACAATTGAAGGATTACGAGAAGGGGTATCCGACCCACGACTTGGAGTTAGCTGCAGTGGTTTTTACTTTGAAAATTTGGAGGCACTATCTCTACGGGGAGAAGTGTGAAATATATACAGACCACAATAGTCTTAAATATATTTTTACACAGTAAGAATTGAATATGCGCCGAAGAAGGTGGTTGGAATTAATTAAGGACTACGATTGTGAAATTTTATAACATCCGGGTAAGGCAAACTTGGTTGCCGACGGTTTAAGTAGAAAGGGTCAGGAGAAGTTGATGATGTTGACCACTCAGAAGGAATTGATTTTAGCAATGGATAAGTTGGAGTTAGAAGTGAATTATCCTATGGAAATAGATGCGAAACTGTTTCAGATGCAATCTGGTACAACCCTACTGGATAAAGTTAAGGAGGCTCAACTTTAGGACGATGAATGCAAAAAGGTGATAAGGAAGATATCTGAAGGAACTGAACCGAGATTTAAGATGGACAAAGAAGGAATACTGAGATTTGAAAGTAGAATTTGGGTACCGTCAGTACCAGAGATTAAGGAAGACATTTTTAGCGAGGCTCATAGTTCACGATATTCGATTCACCTTGGTAGTACCAAGATGTACCAAGATCTTTGACAACATTTCTTGTGGCCTAATCTGAAATGAGATGTTACAGAGTGTGTTACCAAGTGTCTAACCTGTCAGAAAGTGAAAGCAGAACATCAGAGACCAAGTAGGTTGCTACAACCGCTAGAGATCCCAGAATGGAAATGGGAACATATTACAATGGACTTCATGGTTGTCCTTTCGACGACTCAGAAAGGCTATGACGCAGTATGGGTTGTCGTTGACTGACTGACGAAATCTGCACACTTCCTTTCAATCAAAATTAGATTCAACTTAGATCAGTTGGCGAGGTTATATGTGAAAGAGATTGTTTCGCGACACAGAGGTCCAGTGTCAATT
The DNA here is from genome assembly GCA_016801055.1 of Panax notoginseng. Taxonomy (NCBI): domain Eukaryota; kingdom Viridiplantae; phylum Streptophyta; class Magnoliopsida; order Apiales; family Araliaceae; genus Panax; species Panax notoginseng. The sequence continues at coordinate 121,954,583 of CM029016.1, forward strand.
GTTTCCGATAGGGATCCGCGCTTTACGTCGAACTTCTGGAAACGTCTATAGGAATGAATGGGTACGCAACTGAGGATGAGTATAGCATACAACCCTCAAACAGATGGACAGAGTGAGAGAACAATTCAGATATTAGAAGATATGCTAAAAGCCTGTGTGATGGACTTTAAAGGAAATTGGGACAATCACCTACCACTTGTAGAGTTCGGCTACATCAACAGTTACCACGCTAGTATTGGCATACCGCCTTATGAAGTGTTTTACGGCAGAAAGTGCAGAACTCTACTTTATTGGGATGAAGTTGGCAAAAGACAACTATTAGGCCCAGAATTAGTATAGCAGACAGCAAAAATAGTCAAAGTGATCCGAACAGGACTGGTAGCAGCTCAAGATAGGCAGAAGAAATACGTCGATCCATATCGTAAAAATATCAAGTTTAAATCGGGTAGTTATGTGTTTTTGAAGGTCTATTCCTGGAAAGGAAAGATCAGGTTCAGAAAGAAAGGGAAATTAAGCCCAAGATTCATTGGACCATTTGAAGTTCTGCGAAGAATCGGAGAAGTTGCATATGAGGTAGCCTTACCTCCAGCACTCGAGAATGTCCACAACGTCTTCCACGTTTCTATATTACGACCCTACAAACCCGATTACAACCATGTAATTGAATACAAACCCCTATGTTTTGAAATAGACTTATCTTACGAAGAAATTCCTGTTCAAATTGTCGACAGAAAAGAACAAGTTCTCAGAAATAAAGTAATACCTTATGTTAAGGTAATTTGGAGGAACCACAGCGCTGAAGAAGCTACGTGGGAACTCGAAGATAATATGATGAAGAATTATCCTCATTTATTTACTTAAATTATGTGTAAATGATTCTGGGTAATGGGGGAGAACGTAATGGGTCGGATTCACTGAGTCGTGATTCTAGGGACATAATCCTTTTAAGGGGGGAAAGATGTGACAAACAAGATTTTTGTAATTTAATTTTAATATTTATTAAATTAAATAAATATATTTGATGATTTAATTATTAGATTAAATAATTAATGGATGCAATTGTGATAGATTAATTTAATTATATGTGTTATATTTATTATATTAACGTGGAGAATATTTATTATTCAAGTATGTATTTATGTGAGCTTATTGAATTAAATGAAATATTTAATAAGCCTAATGTTATTTTAATTAATTAGAGATTTAATAATTTAAAATAATTAATTAATGAGAAAATTAATTATAAGACTATGTGAATTAAATGAGAAATTATTATATTTAAATTAAATTAAATAAGATATTTGAATTATTAAGCAAATGGGTGGACACGATTTAAACTATAGTATAAGAGAATTATTAAATTAAATAGTTTTGAAACCTATTAATGCCAGCCAATCAAGGGCCTAAGGGGAGTTAATAGCAGTTAACCCATGATGGGTAACTGACCTCTACCACGCGTACGCTTCCTTCTTTATTTATCAGTCTTATGTTTAGAAGACGTATTATTTTATGAGTTAACTAAGAGAATTCAGAGAGAATTTCAGAGAAATAGAGAGAAGCAACATGAATTATTTGTGGTATTTTAGAAAAACGTGAAAGTCAGAGGAATTGTTTTAAGGGTAATCTCTTCAACCCAATTGTTAATTACGTTATTAAAGTTTTTATGAATATGGTTTTCAAAATTCTGTAAAGTCTTTGTAAATTGGAAAATTGTATTGTTTATGTGGATATTTGTGATAATATGTTAGCATAGCATGTTTTACTATGTATTATAGATTCTCATATCATCAGTTTCATAATATTATAACATATATTATCGCTTCAAAATTACAGAGTATAGAAATATGGCCATATGGCCCTTATACGTAAATTTAATATGTCAAACATATATTGTTTTGTAAAATTCACACTTATATATAATTAAATATATTAAAACAAAGCGACCAAACTTTAAATTAAAGGATTCGGTGTTATAACGAATCCTTAGTGTTGATTCTTATGTTTTGTGTTCAAACCCTTCAAGAACATCAAGAACAGTGAAATTGCATGTTTTAATTCTATAATTATGTGTTTTAATTGATTAAAATTACTCTATAAAGGTTGGGTAATGATTATGTACGAATTCTAGTATGTGGGTATGTTTAATTTGATGAATTTAATGATCATGTAATGATAATTTCGCCTAATTCTGTGTTCTTCGGGAATTGAAAATTCAGAAACTGGAGTTTCGCGCCGCAGCGCCAACTCCATGCTTATTTCCCGCGCCGCAGCACCATGTCCCAAGTTGCAGCGCCACGGCACTGCAGCGCCAAGAACCAGTATAACAGTGGCGCCGCAGCGCCACTTAGCAGAAGTAATGTGTTAATAACTTAATCTAACAAACATAAAAACATGTTAGACATATAATGAGGTGTTAGAATAATACTTAACATGTCAATAACATATTTATGTGTGAATTGAATGATTGAATGCATAGTCAGCTTATTGTTCATTAAGTGTAAATAATGTGGTAATGAGTATAGTAGTTGACTAAGTATAGTCATAATTCGAGTTAGTAAAAAAGAATGAACTTTTGATGACTAATTACATTATAATTAACTAGAGTTGTGAATGGAAATGGTATGTAGGATTATATCGAAGAATATGTATAATTAACGTGTAATCTACGCACGAGGCAAGTTTCCTAACCTTACTTGTTATCATTATTCAAGTTTATAAATTTCATTGAGTAAATTCTCATAATTATTAATCAAGTTCAATATGTTATGCTAAAGATTATTTATCTTTTCAAAGTGTGATTATGTTATACAATAGTTGTTCTGTTGTATACCTCTTGAGATTGTTATTCAATTTAAATATCATTATTTGTTGAACCTTGTTAGACTAGCGAATCCTTATTGATTCGACTAGTCCATGATTGATTAACGTTCTAAATTTCAGAATCCTTATTAATTTATCCAAACCAAACTTCCATTGGTGCGGACTCTAATGTCAAACTGAGATGAACAACCCTGTATAGGGATTACTTATGCGTTAGCGTTAAGATATTGTACACAGTATGGTATTAAGGGATGATCCCCCTAAGTATAAGAAGAAGAGTCCATAGTCTTATGATTGTTAAAGGTTTCAAGTATAACCCTTGATAACCTAGGACATAGTTCAAGGTCTTATGACCCTTAGAATTCTTTTGATTCTTGGTAATCATTTTTGGTTCAAAAGTTGAGCTTTATTTTAGAAGTCTTTAATTCACTCGCATGTTATTATATTGTTATTTCATTATTATACTTGTGGACAATCGTGCTCACTCTTGCGTAATAATAACATTGCAGTTAAGAACGAAAGAACCGACGAGTCTTCTTCTAGCAAAGGCAAGGGCAAAGCTATTAAGTGTTGAAGATGTGCTATTAAATTTTAAGAATGTTATTGTCAAGACTTGATGTTGTTTAAGACTTATTATTTGTTATGTTTCCGCGCAGATGTTTAAGGTTAGTATGACCTGAGATTGTATTTATTATTCAGATGTTGTAACCCCATAAGGGGAGGATTTATTTCTATCTATTGCATGGTTTGTATTTTTATGGGTAGATAGATATATGATGTTTGATTAGTGAACACCAAATCATATGAGAATGGAAGTACTCGAATTGGGGGTGTCACAATTTGTATATGTTAGATTATGTATATAAAATGTTTTTATGTGAGTTAGTGTTAACTAATCTAAGAAAACATGATATATATGGAGAAAATTATATCACAGTGATTTTACAGTGATATATATATATATATATATATATATATATATATATATATATATATATATATATATATATACACACACACACACGATATGGTTTATTTAAGATTAAAATTGATACTCAATCCGTGTTTCTGTGTATAAATTGATTGTTGATTAGGTAAATATGTGAAGAAACGAAAATAATGGGTTTTAAACAAACTATTTTGGTTGAAAAATGAATTCACATTGATTAGTTTCACTAAGAGTATTTAAAAGTGAAGAAATAGCAAAAATAATGAAATTTAGAGGTTTTTATTTGTTGTTTATGTTGTCTATGTGGTTACAAACATGTTAGAAACCTTAGTTGTTGTTTCTGTAAATTTTGTACAATTTGGGTAAGATAAAATTGTTGTTAGAAAGTGGTTTTTAGGCCTATTTGGCTTTGTTATGTGTTCTTCGCGAATTGGACCGACCTAGAACTCTGCCGAGGCATTGTAGCGTCGGCCTAGAGCAAAGTTCCAGCGCTACAGCGCCAACACAGCATGACTGTGATAACCCGAGATTTCAAATAATTCGAATTTTACATAATAATATTTTTATTTATTTAATATTGATATTGACTATCAATATTGTGTCGAGTATCTGTGATACGAGTATAGAGATGTAGTCAATTTGTGTATTGACTGAGAAAATAAGAGTAGAGTTGTGCTTAACAAAGAATAAAAACCCTAACCCTAGTTAAGGATATGGATTCAATAGAAAATACAATTATAATAATTGTATTGATGAGTACGTATTTGTACTATATAGAATTAATGATCAATGATTGATCGGATAGGGTATAAATTTAGTAAACCCTAATCTCAAATTGAGAAACCCTAACACAAAGTTAGGAACCCTAATCGAATGCCAAGAAATCTTAATTTTAAATTCGGGAACCCTAAACCTTAATTAGTAAACACTAATCCTAATTAGCAAGCCCTAATGTGATTAGTAAACTTTAATATAATTAGGAAACCCTAATTATAATTTAGAAAGCTTACTTTTTTATTTAAAACCTTAATTAAAAAATCCCAGAAATTAAAGTTATAAAACCTAAGGGTTAAAATATTAGGGTTAAACCCTAAGAGTTAAACAAATGTCTAGAATGCCATTAAAACTGGAAACCAAATGTCCGAAATACCCTTTTTTACATTTCTTTATTATGTAAATTGTAAATCTTGCCAAAACTTTAGTTGTTCACCAACTTTTGACTTGCCATGTGACTTAAATCTCAGCAACTCAGCCACTAATTGACAGCAACATCCACTATATACATTATATCATAATATGTATAGATTAAAGAGAGACAAAGTCACAAAAATTGGCTCATCTGCACCCAAGCACTCAACCAACTCTCTCTCTCTCTCTCTCTCCAAACCTCCGAAATATCTAAGTGTTTCAGTCACCTATCAAGCCCTTAGATCACCAAGATCAGTAAAAGAGATCAAAGATCAAAGATTGGAACAAGAAGGTATAAACCCTAAATCATATTTTGATCTTGTATGAAAAGACCAAGTTTGTGTTAATGTGTTTAGAATCATGTTAGAAGATGTTTTAAGATGATCTATGATAATCCATCATAGATCTATAGCATCAAAGGCCTTAAAATGAAGTTTTTCCAAAACTGTCCAAGAACCCTAAAAGTGGTATGACAAGCTAATGTCAGTAGCCTTAGATCTTTATCTGTTTATGTTTTGTGATGTTTTAAGCATTAGATTTGTAGTCTGACATGAGGACTGTGATCTGGAAGTGGAATCATAGTTATTCCATGTCCAGATTACAAGTTATTATTGGTCAAACTCCGTTGACCGAGCATGACCAAGAGTTTCTGGGTAACCCAGAAACTCGATATCAGGGTCTGACATGATTTTTTAAAGCCTAGATCTGTCAGTCGTGTTATGATATTTGATGATGTTGTTATATACATGTTGTAGCCTGCTAGATGGACTCTAGATCCATGCCTTTAGATTCATTAAACAACAACTATGCTAGTTGTAGTCGATGGTCAAACATGCCCATTCGATCACGTTTAGCATTTCTGGAAAACCTAGAAACTGTTAGAACGAGCCTTCTGACAGGGTTTGACTGGATCGTATCTGGTGATTTTGATGTTGTTGAACTGAGATCATGCTATGTAATGGTTCTATGACATGAGAACTATAGATTTGGACCTTAAGAACAACATGGTGATGACCAAAACACCAAGAAAAGTGAACCACAAAGTGGGCCCTCGAACTGTCTGGGTTTCTGGGTTACCCAGAAAACCCAGGAACCGTCTGACAACGACTTTGAAGTTTTGGATCTTGCAGCTATGATGTTGTATGACCGAGATGATGATTGATACTTGTAGTACTACATACCTGCTACAAGATCAATGTTCAAGTTAGCCCAGAAACACATTAGGCTAAGAATTGCATTTTGTCAAACAAAGCACCTTGAGCACTGACTGTCAGTGTTCTTGAGCTCAAGAACACCAACAACGACGCTTAATGTCCCTATAGCCTACAACGATGGATTTTTTTAATTTATTATCTAAATTTCTGAAAAATGCTTAAAAATAGAAAATAAATTCTAATAATTATAAAAATAGTTTTAAAAATTATTTTCAATTATGAAAAATAACTTTTGATGCTTTGAGATATTTTTCATTAATATTTATAATTATTTGAATATTAATGATATTTAATTTATTTAATTAGTGTATTAAATAAATTAGGAAAAATGATTTTAATGTTATAAAAATCATTTTAAATAAGAATATTGTGTTAGACAATATTTTGAGTTATAAAATGTAACTTTTAATATTTTTGAGTAATTTTCATTAATAATTTAATATTAATGATAATAGATTTATTTAATTATTACATTAAATAAATGAGTTAAAAATATTTTTATTGATTTAAAAATGAGAAAAGTGATATAAAAATATTTGAAGTTATAATTAATGACTTTTAATATTTTGATGATAAATTCATTAATATTTAAATATTAATGGTGATGGTTTAAATTTTTTTTAATTATTTTAAAAATTATTTAAGGATAATATTAGTGAATTAAAAATATTTTAAGTTATTATAAATAACTTTAATATTTTTACAAGTATGTTATTAATATTTTAATATTAATAATGATGGGTTTAATTGGTATTTAAATCATTTAAAAATGATTTTAGTGTTTCAAAAATTATTATAAATTATAATAATTGTTAGAAAATTATTAAAAGCTTCTGAAAAATATTATGAACGACTTGACCGAACTAGTTAGACTTGATAAATGTTTATATATGTTATAAACACTGATGTAACTATGTGGTAATGTGTCTAGTATAAATATTAATTGTAACTTACAGTATTGTGTGATGTGAATTATTGTGCTAATTGTGAGACCGATATTGTGATTATAGGTCTTTCAAACGCATATAAGTATTTTGTGTAGCAGTTTCAACGCGAAAAGCAAGTTTTCTTAACTCATCCTTGAGTTAATATCTTTCAAATATTATGGTGGTTAATTATTGCTGATTTGACCACGTCTGATAATCTTTGTTGATTATTCGCAGTTAGTGCGTATTTATTAATTCAAATTGAATTAGTGATTATGATAATATACTTAAAGAATAACTGTTGTTGGATATTTACATCCGTAGAAGCTATTATTGACTGCAAATATTACATATAATTATTGTCTATTGTTGAATCGTATTGAGATATATCTTAGTTAATTATTTTGGCTAGACGAACTTTTGTTAGAACTTGATAGGTTCGAGAAGAGAACTCAATTACTATTGACAGATCAATGCCAATTGTTCCGGCTAGATTGAGAAAGAGAGTAGGTGTTGAAATCATAGTATTTCATTGTTGTATTCTTATTATAAGACTGAGAAGAACAATCTTTTATATAAATGAAACTTTTTTTATCGTATATTCGGCTGTTGCGCGCGTGTAAGTATTATGCGAAATATAGGGTACAAGAAGTTGGCCGCTCTAAGTACTTGCTGAGGGGTATGACTTAATCTTTATGGTTATCTGATACACCTGGGTATATCAAAGTCAAATCTTTAATAGTTACTCGAGAAGAGAAGTTCAAGATTCAATGGATCGCTTAGTATAAATCTGGAAAACATTCCACTTTGTTATTACGTAGAATTGATTCTTGATTATTCAATAGAATATCGTAGAAACTTTGAAAACATTGTACTCTTTCATTATTATATTATTATGTTGCATAGAATGCGAGAAGACTTGTTAGTGATAACGAATTGTTCAACTATTTCAAAGTTTCCTAAACTTTGGTGTTATTCTATCAAAATAGATAGTATATTATTCTTAATTATTATACATTCATTGTAACAATCCAGAATTTTATTTTAAATTGTAATTCAAAATATTTAGTGAGCTATATAAATATTTTAATTGGTGTGTTTATTGTTGAGTAAATATTTATTTAAGGTGAGTTGATTTGATTATTTATTTGATAAATAAATAGTTTATGAGTTAAGGAAATTGATTATCATAAGATAATATTCTAATTTAAATTAATAATTAAGTTAGAGAGTTTATAATGATTACATGAATTATTATAATGATATTTTTGTTGAATTTGTAATTAAAATGATTTGTTAAATTATTAAATAAAATTATAATTATAAAGAAAATTAGAATTTTGTTTTATTGATTTATGTGGTAAATTAATTTAATAAATTGTTATTAGAAATAATTAATTAAGTATTAAATTTTAACTAAATTAAGTGTGACCATAAACTATACTATAAATGAGTTATTAAAATAAGTTAAGGGTGGTTAGTTCAGTTTTGCCAAACAAGGCTTAATGAATGTTAAGTCTTTATTTTAAATATGTTTTACCAAACAAGGCATAAGGATTTAAGCGGTTAATTTTAAGGTAGTTAGCCAAACAAGCCTTATGGCTTTTGAGTTTCAAAAATAAAATATTTGATGTCAGTTAATATGTATATTTATATTATACAATTATTACATATTATATCATATACGTTATAATTTTAAGTACGTAAGATAGAAAGAACTCAGAAGAATAAAAAGAAGAGAAGAAGAAAGTTGTAGAGAAAAATTGAGAGAGAATTGGGAGAAGTTTATAGATGTTGAGAGAGTAATTAGGGGAAAGAAAGCTTGATAATCAAAGGATAACCATCATCTTCTAAAATTAAGGTATCATCTTACTCTTACTTTTCAAAAAGTTTTATTTTTATTTTATTCAAAAGAATTCTCTGTAAAAAATTTGTGTGATGGTTAATTATTTGTTATATATAGTTTCCATATGATAATTGGTTGTTATAAAATTGTTTTCATAAGATTATAGATGAGTTATAGTAAATTAATTAATGTTATGTATTTATTTGTGAAGAAATCATGTTACAGTGAATTGGTATGAAAATATATGAATATGACATAGTTTAAAGTAAAATTGAGGTTTAATTCTTTGTATAACATAACAATTGACTACTGATTTTGAAAGAAGATGAAGAAACTAAAACAAAATATTTTGAATTAACTGTTTTGGTTGAAAAACAAAATCACAGTGGTGATTTTCACTGAAAATGTCAAATAGTGAAGTTTTAGTAAAAACAGTGAAATTAGAGGTTTTAAATTCGATGTTTATATTGTTATATGGATAAAATCATGTTAAGAGTCCTTAAATTATGTTTGTGTGAATTCTGTATATGTGTTATGTGTTAATTCAGCTGTTAGAAAGTAGCTTGTAGGCCAAAATTGGCTTTGTTTATGTTGTTGCGAAAGTTGGTCGTCGGGGACTGTAGTTCGACGCCGCAGCGTGGCCTCGCAGTAAAAGTCTCGCGCCGCAGCGCCAGTGCCACGCTGCAGTGCTAAGTATTTGCCTGTGACTCGCGCAACAACACTAGCGCCGCGCCACAGCGCCATCCCACAGTGTAAAATGTGGCATCGCATCGCGAGTTATCAAAATGGTCAGACAGTGTGTTTTAGTTACACAAAGTCTAAAAAAGTTGATTAAGTGAAATAGTATAACTGTTAGGATGTGATTTTGGTATTATTATACTAAGAATGAAAATATTATTAACAATTAATGAGTTTTAGTACTAATGTAACTTGGCTATGTGGTTAAAAATCAAACCATACATGATGTAGATACTTAATTATATATAGAGTATTGGTAATGACTAATTATATCATGATGACATGCATATAGGGTATTGTGATTCGAGTTATTACGGTTTAGCTTACACTCAAGGCAAGGTTCCTAAACCTTATTCTTATGTTCAGCAAGTTTCTTGTCTCTAGTTTGTTTAATATTATGCAAGCTTTCTAACTCTAAACTTCTTTGTATAAGTTTCTTAACTCTATTTATATTGTGCAAGTTTCCTAAACCTTATCTCTTGATATTGAGCAAGTTTCTCTAATCTTTAATTTGTTATTTAGCATGCAAGTTTCTACATTCTAGTATTTTAATATTGAACAAGTTTTATCGTTCAATTTACTAATTGTTATGCATGCTCAGTACTCAATTCTAAATAACCTTAGCTTATTATTGTTCAAGCAAGGTAGGTTATGTTATCCAATGCTTATTCTCTTAGATTTTTCCTAAAGCATGACCTTAGTATACAATGTTGATTCACTTACTACTTATTCCATAGCATAATGCTATTATCTTTTTATTCAACTAATCCTTAGTTGATGTTCGTTGAATTCCAAATTACCCTAAAATGTATCCAAACCAGACTTACTTTGATATGGACTTGTATTCTAAATGCTGAGATGAACAATCCTATTATAGGGAATAATTTATGCATAGCGTTGAAATGTTTGTGCATAATACACTGTACGAAGGGCTGATCCCCTAAGTACGAGGAGTCCCTATAGTCTTATGACTGTTAAAGTTTAAGTTGGATGATTACTTATAACTATGGACATAGTTCGTGGTCTTATGACCATTAGTTATATATTTCAAATTCTGATTATTATTGATAGAGCATATCATTCAGTTCTATTAAGCTTATTCATTTGGCATTTGTTATGAAGTTATTCATTGTCATTTCAAGTGAGCCTTGTTTGCTCACTCTTCCTTATATAACTATTACAGCAAAAGATGAGAAGATCGATGTACCTAGCACCAGTAAAGGGAAAGGAAAGATGAACAAGTATTGAAGACTTGTAAACATGCTGACTTTTAATATTGTCAGACTTTATTTTAAATCTTGTGATATAATTATTTAATTTTCTGTATATGATGTTTGTATTTAAATGTTAGATAACTTGGAAGATTTTATTGAACTTATTGATGTAATCCTTTAATGGGAAGGTTTATTATTAAATTTTATTATGATGGGGTAGTTAGATATGAATGTTTTTATCAAGTGAACACTAAATCTTGTGGGAATGAAGTACCCGAATTTAGAGGTGTCACAAGTTGATATCAAAGCTTTAGGTTATGAATCTTAGGTGGGGAAAAGCCTTAGGAAGTAACCTTTGAAAAGATAGTGGTGATAAACTCTTATCGAGTTTTAAGGGAAAAGTAATAAAACACTTATGTGCTTATGTGATTTCAAACTACGTGCTTGTAAGTGTCGAGTAGTAACGAGTAATAATTAAAACTTAAAAATTCTATTATCAGGATGGCTAATGTAGGAGAAACCAGTCGGGCTAGGGAGGAAGGACCCAAGATGCCTAGAGAGGAGGAGCCTCGAGATATTCAGGTGATTTGGGAACAACTACTTCCACGGGAGTCTCCGTTGGTCACAGTGGTTGAGCAGGAGGGTTTACCTGATGAGGATGATGAGAAAGAGACGGACGAGGAGGATCCCGTGGAGCTGCCACAGTCGAATGAGAATGACGAGGACAAAGAGGAAGAGATTCCACTTAACTCGATAGTTTCTCGTATGTACGATGGAGTATATGACCGTAATGTGAAACTTCAAGATACCGTCGAGGAGTTGGAAGAGATAGTAGATGAAAAACAGACCTCAATGGTACAAAAGGACGACGAGATCCAAGATCGAGAGGAACGACTGAATAATATCGAAGAAAAGCTGATCCACGCTGAAGAAGAGAATGAACAAATGACAGCGAAGATTGCAGAGCTGAAGAACAAGTTGAAAGAAGAATCTACTAAGAGGGCAAGAGCCGAAGACACGTACGAGGAAGCTTATCAACGAGCCAGGATAGCAGAGAGAGACGCACAAGCAAAGAGGGTGAAGATGAAGGAGATGAATAACGCATTCAACACCGTGATTAATCGAGCTCAAGATCGAGTTATGTACTATCCGATTCAGTTCGAGACACTGCCACCGTACATATTAGATCGCAGAACAATATTTCAGATTATGGAGGAAGAGCTTCGTAAAGCTACGCAACATCTTAGTAGGATATAGTATGGAATGTACCAGATATGTGATTATTAAAATGTTAAAGAATATGTAAATCCCTGGTGATATGTAATCAATGGGATGTGATTTTGATGTTATCTTGAGACTTTAGTAATTCAGGAAAGTAATGTAAATAGCAGTGATGCTATTGTTCTTATGGTTTCAAAAAGATTATGAATGAATAAAAGTTATTATTTTATTTTATTCAAAGTGTTATATGATGATTTCTTTTATGGGGTATAAGTTAAGTAGAAAATACTTAAAGAAGTTGGGTGATAATCTAATGAGTATATTTTAACAGAAAATACCTCCAAGACGTCAACCACGACAGAGGACCCCTGAGGGATCTACCACTAACGACAATGCTGAGGCTAACCCAGTTCAGCAACTAGTGTCGTTACTTACGAGTGCACTGCAGAATCAATCACAGAATAAAGCTGTGACATTTAAGGACTTCAAGGCGGTTGGACCACCAGAATTCCATGGGTCCATGAATCCAGTGGAGGCGCAAACCTGGATCATGGAGATAGAGAAAGTGTTCGATGTTGCTAGACTAGAGGAGAATTAGAAGACTGCTTTTGTAACATTTATGTTGAAAGCAGAGGCTAGTTATTGGTGGCAGGCCAATAAAACTCGAGGAGGTCAAGGGGTTATGACTTGGGATAGGTTTCAGGAGAAATTATTCGAGACTTATTTCCTAGAGAGTTTGAAGAATCAGATGGAGGTGGAGTTTTTAGAACTAAAGCAGGGATCAATGACGGTAACGAATTGTTCAACTATTTCAACTTAGTGATAACGAATTGTTCAACTATTTCAAAGTTTCCTGAACTTTGGTGTTATTCTATCAAAATAGATAGTATGTTATTCTTAATTATTATACATTCATTGTAACAATCCAGAATTTTATTTTAAATTGTAATTCAAAATATTTAGTGAGTTATATAAATATTTTAATTGATGTGTTTATGGTTGAATAAATATTTATTTAAGGTGAGTTGATTTGATTATTTATTTGATAAATAAATAATTTATGAGTGAAGGAAATTTATTATCATAAGATAATATTCTAATTTTAATTAATAATTAAGTTAGAGAGTTTATAATGATTAAATGAATTATTATAATGATATTTTAGTTGAATTTGTAATTAAAATGATGTGTTAAATTATCAAATAAAATTATAAAATAAAATTATAATTATAAAGAAAATTATAATTTTGTTGTATTGATTTATGTGGTAAATTAATTTAGTAAATTGTTATTAGAATTAATTAATTAAGTATTAAATTTTAATTAAATTAAGTGTGACCATAAACTATACTATAAATGAGTTATTAAAATAAGTTAAGGGAGGTTAGTTCAGTTTTGCCAAACAAGGCTTAATGAATGTTAAGTCTTTATTTTAAATATGTTTTACCAAATAAGGCATAAGAATTTAAGTGGCTAATTTTAAGGTAGTTAGCCAAACAAGCCTTATGACTTTTGAGTTTCAAAAATAAAATAATTGATGTCAGTTAATAGATATATTTATATTATACAATTATTACATATTATATCATATACGTTATAATTTTAAGTACGTAAGATAGAAAGAACTCAGAAGAAGAAAAATAAGAGAATAAGAAAGTTGCAGAGAAAAATTAAGAGAGAATTGGGAGATGTCTGGAGATTTTGAGAGAGGAATTGGGGGAAAGAAAGCTTGATAATCAAAGGATAACCATCATCTTCTAAAACTAAGGTATCATCTTACACTTACTTCTCAAAAAGTTTTAGTTTTATTCTATTCAAAAGAATTCACTGTAAAAAATTTGTGTGATGGATAATTATTTGTTATATATAGTTTCTATATGATAATTGGTTGTTATAAAATTGTTTTCATAAGATTATAGATGAGTTATAGTAAATTAATTCATGTTATGTATTTATTTGTGAAAGAAATCATGTTACTGTGAATTGGTATAAAAATATATGAATATGGCTTATTTTAAAGTAAACTTGAGGTTTAATTCTTTGTATAACATATCAATTGACTATTGATTTTGAAAGAAGATGAAGAAACTAAAACTTTGTATTTTAAATTAACTATTTTGGTTGAAAAACAAATTTATAGTGGTGATTTTCACTGAAAATGTCAAAAAGTGAAGTTTAAGCAAAAATAATGAAATTAGAGGTTTTAAATTCATTGTTTATATTGTTATATGGGTAAAATCATGTTAAGAGTCCTTAAATTATGTTTGTGCGAGGTTTTTATATGTGGTATGTGTTAATTCAGTTGTTAGAAAGTAACTTGTGGGCCAAAATTGGCATTGTTTATGTTGTTGCCGAAGTTGGTCGCCAAGGACTATAGTTCGGCGCCGCAGCGCGGCCTCGCAGTACAAGTCTCGCGCCGCAACGCCAGCACCACGCCGCATCGCCAAGTATTGGCTTGTGACTCACGCAGCAGCGCCAGTGTCATGTTGTAGCGCCGTCCCACAGTGTAAAATATGGCGCCGGATCGTGAGTTAGCAAAATGGTCAAACAGTGTGTTTTAGTTATGCAAAGTCTGAAAAAGTTGATTAAGTGAAATAGTATGACTGTTAGGATGTGATTTTGGTATTATAATACTAAGAATGAAAATATTATTAAAAATTAACTAGTTTAAGTACTAATGTAACTTGACTATGTGGTTAAAAATCAAACCATACATGATGTAGATACTTATTTATATATACAGTTTGGTAATGACTAATTATGTCTTGATGACATGTATATAGGGTATTATGATTCGAGTTATTACGGTTTATCTTACACTCAAGGCAAGATTCCTGAACCTTATTCTTATGTTGAGCAAGTTTCTTGTCTCTAGTTTGTTTACGATTATGCAAGTTTTCTAACTCTAAACTTCTTTGTACAAGTTTCTTAACTCTATTTATATTGTGAAAGTTTCCTAAACCTTATCTCTTGATATTGAGCAAGGTTTTCTAATATTTAATTTGTTATTTAGCATGCAGATTACTACATTCTAATATTTTAATATTAAATAAGTTTTATTGTTCAATTTACTAATTGTTATGCATGCTCAGTACTCAATTATAAATAACTTTAGCTCATTATTGTTCAAGCAAGGTAGGTTATGTTATTCAATGCTTATGCTCTTAGATTATTCCTAAAGCATGAACTTAGTATACAATGTTGATTCACTTACGACTTATTCCATATCATAATGCTATTATCTTTTTATTCAACTAATCCTTAGTTGATGTTTGTTGAACTCCAAATTACCTTGAAACGTATCTAAACCAAACTTACTTTGGTTCGGACTTGTATTCTTCATGTTGAGATGAACAACCCTATTACAGGAGATAATTTACGCATAGCGTTGAAATGTTTGTGCACAATACATTGTACGAAGGGCTGATCCCCCTAAGTATGAGGAGTCCCTATAGTCTTATGACTGTTAAATTTTAAGTTGAAAGATTACTTATAACTATGGACATAGTTCGTAGTCTTATGACCCTCAGTTAAATATTTTAGATTTTGATTATTATTGATATAGCATATCATTCAGTTCTATTGAGCCCATTCATTTGGCATTTGTTATGAAGTTATTCATTGTCATTTCAAGTGAGCCTTGTTTGCTCACTCTTGCTTATATAACTATTACAGCTAAAGTTGAGAAAGTCAATGTACCTAGCATCAGTAAAGGGAAAGGAACGATTAACAAGTATTAAAGACTTGTAAACATGTTGACTTTTAATATTGTCAGACTTTATTTTAAATCTTGTGATGTAATTATTTAATTTTCCGCATATGATGTTTGTATTTAAAGGTTAGATAACTTGAGAGATTTTATTGAACTTATTGATGTAATCCTTTAATGGAAAGGTTTATTATTAAATTTTAATATTATTGGGTACTTAGATATGAATGTTTTTATCAAGTGAACACCAAATCTTATGAGAATGAAGTACCCAGATTTGGGGGTGTCACATTCATTGTATGTCTTAACTTGCGGGGCAAATTTGTTGCCCACCCTTGCTTAAATAAAATATTTCAGCTAGGAACGAAGGAGCTGGAGGGGCAGAGAAGAACAAAGGCATATGTGTTTTGCTGGAATAGTCGTGTTGAACAATAATATTATTGTATTTGTAAACCCTTCTTGTATATCTAAGGGGTATGTTTGTAAAGTTATGGTTAGATAACCTGGGACAATGTATTAACAATATTAG
Source organism: Panax notoginseng (assembly GCA_016801055.1). Taxonomy (NCBI): domain Eukaryota; kingdom Viridiplantae; phylum Streptophyta; class Magnoliopsida; order Apiales; family Araliaceae; genus Panax; species Panax notoginseng. The sequence continues at coordinate 121,970,937 of CM029016.1, forward strand.
TTAATGAAGTGTGTATTTCTATTCATAAATAAATGGGTAATTAGATGTTATTTATATTGTGGATCATGAGCACCAAACTCAAGGGTCAAGTAACCCGAATTTGGGGGCGTCACAGGTTGGTATCAAACTGTAGGTAATAAATCTTAAGTGGGGTGAGGGAAAACCGTAGGATTATAACCATAAGCGAGATATAGAATACTCATTTAGAGTGCTAAGTGAGGGATTGCCGAACCGTATCGATAGTGAGATATGTGGTCACATAGTTTTAGAATTTTGTACTGGTGAAGTGCTAATCAAGTTATTTAAACTGATTGTAGGATGTCAGGAGAAGATGAAATGAGTACAGAGATGGTAGCAGTTGTTGCACTAGTGTCAGTAGCCGAGGTGCCAGCGCAGAGTGAGTTAGTTGAAGAGGTGAGAAAAGATGAACCCATGGTGAATCTGGAAAGTGATCATGATGATTATCCCGAGATGTATCTGAATGAAGATGAGGAGGCGAAGTCTTAAGAAGCTAAGGTGCAGAAAGAGATTAAGACCAAAGTAGGAGAAAAAGATCAAGAATCTGCATAAGTTCAAGAACTCCGGAGTAAAGTATTTCTCTTGGATGGAAGACAGAAAAGGAGTTACGCGAGATGACCGAAGAACGGAACGAGTTGAAGGCGCAGGTGGAAAGGATGAAGACTGAAGGTGGTGGATCGTCTGAAGGAACAGTTAAACAGAAGGGCAAGAAAAAGAGAAAGTGGGACAACGACATTGATAATTCTAAAAATTCAAACTCAAAGAAGAAACAAATTTGTACCAAGTGTGGAAAGACTCACGTGGGAGAATACATGATGTGGAAGAATGTGCGTTTCAACTGTAAATAAGAAGGACACATTTCCATACATTGTCCTAAGCCGAATATGAGAAAGTGTTTTTCATATGGAAGAACGGGTCACGGATTCAACAAGTGTCCCAGCAAGAAGAAGACGGGTGAAGGGAGTGGACGGTGGACAACTTAGAGATAAGCGGTAGTATCTTTTGGTAATAGGTTGTGATATTAAAAGTTATAATATCAAGAACGATATGTAAGCATATGTAAATATATATATATATATATATATATATATATATATATATATATATATATATATATATATATGTTTGTAGGAATGAAATCTTTATTTTCTATATGAATATAAGATTAAGATAAATTTATGTGTTCTTAAAACTCATACTTATGGTAAGTTCGTGACTCATAATTATATGAAATGTTTCTAAATCCCTCAGCGAATGGAAGCCAATGGTCTGACTAGGATAAGTTCTTAAACTTATATAATTATGGGAAGTTCTTGAACTCATAAGTGTGGTAAGTTTGACAAACTAGGAATAGTTATGAGTGAATGGTGAATTACAACTTTTTATGTAACGTGGGTGAGTTACAACTTTTTGTGTAAAGTTGTGTTGTTAATCCTAATATTTATTTAAAAAGGGATAGTTGTATGTATTAAGTACTAAAAGTACTGTGTGCTATTTGAATAAATATGCGATTATATGAGAAATTGTGTTATATTCTTATTGTGCTATTAATAAGGGTTTGTTTGGAGAAAGAGAATTAATGTAAGATTTTTATTTAAATCAGATAATGCCGATTAGACGACAGAATCAAAATCAGAGAGAAAAGCAGTCAGTGAATAATGAGGGAGGTCAAGCAAACCCGATGCAAAATAATAAAACTATGATAGCTGAAGCTATGGAGAATAGAGCTCCAGCAGCCAGACCAAGAGGACAATCAGCGAACAGATTGGCGAATTTCAAAGACTTTAAATCGGTAGGACTGCCAAATTTAAGGGAACCACAGATCCCATTGAAGCCCAAACCTGGGTGAATGAGATGGAGAAACCAATTATTATTTCGAGAGTAGCGGAGGAGCAAAAGAAAGCTTTTGTAACATACTTGATGAAGTGAGAAACCTATTACTGGTGGGAGACTAATCAGGCGAGAGCTGGTATAGCTGAGGTGACTTAGACAAGATTCAAGGAGTTATTTTTTTAGAACTATTTTTCGCCCAAGAACTATTTTTCTCCAAGTATGCAAGCTCTGATGGAAGTCAAATTTTTAGAACTGAAGCAGGAGAACATGTCGGTATCAGAATACGCTGCTAAATTCAATGAATTAGAGAGATTTGCACCTGATCAGGTGGACACGGAAGTGAGAAAAGTGAGAAGATTTGAGAATGGACTGAAGCCAGGGATATTTAACAAGGTAGTAGTATTACAGATCAATACATTTGCGTCTTTAATGGAAAGAGCGTTAATTACTGAAGGAGGGAGCGAAGCTGCATCTTGATTTCATCAAGAGAAGAAGAAGAAGACAAATGATGGAGGAAGCAATGGTGGTAGTAATCCGAACAAGAAAAAGTTGAGTGATAATACCCAATCGGGTAACAAGACATAAGAGAATAGGAAGGGAGCTGAGCCATGTGTGAGTTGTGGGAAGAATCATTCTGGAGTCTGTTTAAAGAGGAAGGGAGTTTGTTATAACTGTGGACAAGAGGGACACCTGTCGCCCAATTATCTCAGTTCGAAGAAGATACAAGGTTGTTTTACATGTGGATTGATAGATCATCTGGTTCGGAACTGTTCTAAGAGGAATGTGGAGAAGGGAAGTGTCAACAAGAGACCCGGTAACGGAACCTTGGCGATTCGAAGGACCTGCACAGCCTGGAAGACCAACGGCCCATACATTCAACATGGCAGTGCAAGATGCAATAGCTACCCAGGAAGTGGCAACATGTAACGATTTTGCTTAATAATTAAATTACGCGAGAAATATTGAATAGATATCACTTTGAATTGTTTTCTTTTATAAATCAAAGTCACAGGTTAGAAGGTGGGACACGAATTAATTTTGTGTTGATAAAAATGAATTGATGATACAACTTTAAAAGATTGTAGACAATAAGAAAGCGGTGATTCCGAGGACAGAATCCTTATAAGGAGGGGAGAATGTGATAACCCGATATTTTGAATAATTCAAATTTTACGATTTGTTTTTAATATTGATATTGACTATCAATATTGTGTCGAGTATCTGTGATACGAGTATAGAGATGTAGTCAATTTGTGTATTGACTGAGAAAATAAGAGTAGAGTTGTGCTTAAAAAAAATAGAAACCCTAACCCTAGTTAAGGATAGGGATTCGATTGAAAATAAAATTATAATAAGTGTATTGATGAGTACGTATTCGTACTGTATAGAATTAATAATCAATGAATGATCGGATAAGGTATAAATTTAGTAAACCCTAATCTCAAATTGAGAAATCCTAACACAAAGTTAGGAACCCTAATCGAATGCCAAGAAATCTTAATTTTAAATTCGGGAACCCTAAACCCTAATTAGTAAACACAAATCCTAATTAGCAAGCCCTAATGTGATTAGTAAACATTAATATAATTAGGAAACCCTAATTATAATTTAGAAAGCTTAATTTTCTATTTAAAACCCTAATTAAAAATTCTTAAAAATTAAAGTTGTAAAACCTAAGGGTTAGAACCTTAGGGTTAAACCCTAAGGGTTGAGACAAATGTCTAGAATGCCATTAAAATTGGAAACAAAATGTCCAAAATATCCTTTTTTACATTTCTTTATTATGTAACTTGTAAATCTTGCCAAAACTTTAGTTGTTCACTAACTTTTGACTTGCCATGTGACTTAAATCTCAGCAACTCAGCCACTAATTTACAACAACATCAGCTATATGCATTATAGCATAATATATATGATTAAAGAGAGAGAAAGTCACAAAAAATGGCTCATTTGCACCCAAGCACTCAACCAACTCTCTCTCTCTCTCTCTCTCTCTCCAAACCTTTGAAATATCTAAGTGTTTCAGTCACCTATCAAGCCCTTAGATCACCATGATCAGTAGAAGAGATCAAAGATCAAAGATTGGAACTAGAAGGTATAAACCGTAAATCATATTTTGATTTTGTATGAAAAGACCAAGTTTGTGTTTATGTGTTTAGAATCATGTTAGAAGATGTTTTAAGATGATCAATGTTGATCCATCATAGATTTAGAGCTTCAAAGGCCTTAAAATGAAGTTTTTCCAAAACTATCCAAGAACCCTAAAAGTGGTCTGAGAAGCTAATGTCAGTGGCCTTAGATCTTTATCTGTTTATGTTTTGTGATGTTTTAAGCTTTAGATTTGTAGTCTGACATGAGGACTGTGATCTTGAAGTGGAATCATAGCTATTCTATGTCCAGATTACAAGTTATTGTTGGTCAAACTCCATTGACCGAGCATGATCAAGAGTTTCTGGGTAACCCAGAAACTCGATATCAAGGTCTGACATAATTTTCTAAGGCCTGGATCTGTCAGTCGTTATGATATTTGATGATGTTGTTATATACATGTTTTATCCTGCTAGATGGACTCTAGATCCATGCCCTTAGATTCCTTAAGCAACAACTATGCTACTTATAGTCGATGGTCAAACAAGCCCATTCTATCACATTTAGCGTTTCTAGAAAACCCAGAAACTGTTAGAACGAGCCCTTTGACAGGGTTTGACCGGATCGTATCTGGTGATTTTGATGTTGTTGAACTGAGATCATTCTATGTAATGGTTGTATGACATGAGAACTATAGATTTGGACCTTAAGAACAACATGGTGATGACCAGAACACCAAGAAAAGTGGACCACAAAGTGGACTCTCGAACTACCTGGGTTACTAGGTTACCCAGAAAATCCAAGAACCGTCTGACAACGACTTTGAAGCTTTAGATCTTGCAGCTATGATATTTTATGACCGAGATGATGATTGATACTTGTAGTACTACATACCTACTACAAGATCAATGTTAAAGTTAGCCTAGAAACATATTAGGCTGAGAATTGCATTTGGTCAAACAGAGCACCTTGAGCACTGACTGTAAGACCCCAACTTTTATGAATAAAGATGAATTTTCTATAAATATCATTTTCGAATATTAAGGAGTGAATTAGATATAATATTATAGTTGTGGGTAATATTTATAAATTTTGCAAAGTACGCAAGTTGTTATAAAATATTCGATTGGTCGGGGAATATTCGTTTTAACAGGAAATATTCGAACGACGACACAATCATTGGTGGACCCCACAACAGAATTATTGTCGGAATGAAAAAACGATAAAAATATCTTTTTATAAAAATAACGGCGAAAGTTTTACCGTTAAACTATTGAAATACCCGGTGGTTAGAGTACAGTAATATGTGTGGTTACATAGTAGCACACGGTATTGATTATTGATTCTTACGTGAGAAGTCACTCAGTTTATACTCAATTATTACTACAGTAATTGTTGAATAGTATCTTACATCATTTGATTCAATTATTGTCGATATTTTATATATTATTAAATCAATAATTAAGACGATATAGTTATTCATATCATTATTTACAATATTGACGATATCTAAAAACTTCTGTCGAGGAGAGGTTTGGTCACCTAATTGCGCGTCAATAAGGAGAAATCCTTATCGGAAAACCCCCTCTTTCCTGAAAATGATCTGGTTGTTAAATATTACGAATAATAATAATGATGAATAAATGTTGTTGAAAATATTGAGGGAATTTTTATGAAGTATTTGATGTAAATTTTGCTTATTTTATAGACCCCCATTTATCTATTTTTTTAAAATAATCGGTAAAAAGTTATTCGATATATATATATATATATATATATATATATATATATATATATATATATATATATGTGTGTGTGTGTGTGTGTGTGTGTGTGTGTGTGTGTGTGTGAAAGTGACATGTGGGGTGGGGCCCACATGTGGGATGAAATATGGAAATTGGGGGGGGGAGGCTTACGTATTGGGGAGGGAATATATATATATATATATATATATATATATATATATATATATATATATATATATAAATTTTATAAGTTTTGTTTTTTTATGAAAAATACAATATATTATATTTTATTGCATAGTAAATCAAATTTTCAGAAATTTGTCGAATTTTTCAGTCGCCCGTGATTTATTCGTCCGGAGCCCACTGTTGCATCCGTGAAAATGTTCATATAGTATTCTTCCCATTCTCCTATAAAATAGTATGCTTAGTTAGAATTGAAAATCACACCAATTATTCTTCTATAATATTGAGCGTATTTCCTTAGAGTTGTAGGATGCTTTTAGCGTAGAAAACAGTATAAGTTTTCTTCAAGAATATCATCGCTATACCAGTTGGAATACTCTTCTTTTTAAGGTAAGGGATATTATTTTTGTTTAGTATTTTTATGAAATAATATTTTCTTCCATACTCTGTAGTATGTAAGTAATATTATTTCGTTTCAGATTTCGAATTCTACACACATTTTGTTAAAGTTTTGGCTTCTATACTCCATGAAATTAGTAGAATATCCTTGATATTTGCGCTTCATCCAGTATCTTTTCATGAAAATATTATTCCAAGCATTCTTGATAAGTTTTAACCTTTTTTATGTCGGAGTAATATTCACGAGGGTTACTATTCCCGAAGTACTATTCACGGGATACTAGTCATTCGATTACTATTCAACTGGGGTACTATTCATGACAAAAACTGATTTCTTTTCGGTCCAAATCATTTTTGATACAATATTATTCTTGAATTTTACTCCACAAAGCAGTATCATATTGACAATTTGGACATTATTGAATTCTGGATAAATTAAATTATAAATTATTAAAAATTTATCATTTGCTTTCATTTAATTGAATTCTTATATCATTGTCATCATCCTTATGCTTATATTGTGATGAAAGTCATATTTGGCTTACGTGCATAGATGGACTGTTGATTGGTATGATTATGACCATGGATTATTCGATATAATCATGACCGTAATGTTACAAATGATGTAGTAAAAGTCCTCATTGGCCCGTAGTACATTGATGGAAAGTTGCTGGCATGATCATGACCATTGATGAAAACATGAATATCCTTGGCCCGTAATGCATGGATAATTCGTGGTCGTGATACTAATGAATATCCTTGGCCGTAGTGCATGGATGATTCGGTGATGTGGATTATTTATTAAGCTGAGTCTCAGCGATAAAATTGATGATAAACGTTTTAAATCATAGAAGATAGTAGATTTCATGCTCTACTTGACTCTTCTAATGGATTGCTTGTCCCGCTGCAGTTAAACTTGATATCTATTCTATTTTATCAGTTTAACACTGTTGAAGGCTAACGATAAATTATTTTGCATTATCTTAGTCATAATATTTCTTACTGAACTAGTTGTGCTCACCCTTTGATTTCATTGTTCTCTTCAAGAAATGAGAATATAGCTAGGACTAGTCGAGGAACGGAGTGACGGTCCAAATATTTGCATTAGTAGTCCTCACTATTTTGTGAAATAGTGTGAAAATAAATGTAATAATGTTGAATTTGAGTTTGGATATTGTCTAGAAGACAGTATTCGTGTTGAAACTTCAAGCTTATGTTTTGTCGTACTTTACATGACAGTTGTATAATTAAGTTGTATTTGAATTCTGTACCATGTATTTGGCGACTCAGAATGGGTGATGTATACCTATTTTGGGGGCGTCACAGTTGGTATCAAAGCTTAGGGATATGATCCCTGGCTGAAATGTGTGTAGACACTCGAAATTTTCTGCACACCTGTCACTGACATTGCAGGAGGGCAAATTCGTCTTTCAGAGATAACCCTGGAAGACAGCTCATATTCAGTCCGGATACTACCGAAAGTGTAGTCTCAACACCAGAACACATATCGGGAGTATCAGTTCCAACCTCGGAGATAATCCCGAGGCATGCAATTCAAATATCAGAAATTCCACCGGAGAAGGCCGATTCATCCCGGAGATAATCCCGAGATATTCAGTCTCTGTCCCGACACCGGGAATAGCAGCACTAACCTTGGAGATAACCCCAAGGAGTGTAATTGTAGTTACGGAGATAACCCCTGAAATGGTTATTTTAAATATATGCGATCAGCTTCAACCTCGGTACTCACACCGAGGCACTCAGTACAACACCCGGAGATAACACCAGAAAGACAAGTACACCTCAGAGTTAACCCTGAGGACCTTCAGTACTTACAGCAGTCCAATCTCAGAGATAACCTTGAGCAACGTCTGCTTTATCAGTCCAAATCGGAGATAACCCTAGTGAGGGGTAAGATTGTCATTTTGCCACATCACGCCATCTCAACATTTTAAACATACATTTATACACAATAATGTCCCACAAGAACTAAGGAAGTCCAATCCCGAGTGACTATTGCATAGGGTAACAGATAGAATTTGAAGCTTGAAGACCGGAGGACATGGTCCCCTATTCCTGACTTCGTACAACCTCTAATCCCATGTCATTACGTAAGTCTCATCAACGGCGATCCGAAATAGGTCTTATACACCTCAATCAGATGCCCGAATTGAAGTTCAAAAAGTTCAAGCGAACATCACGCTGCATGCGTATACGTACTTCGAGACGGTAGGACCCGCAGAGTTCGAGGCACCCCAGGCAGCCACTGGTACATTTGTGGCACCTGTGGCTCCCCCTCTATAAATACAGGGCTTGGGGTGGCCATTTTGAAAGGAAAAAGCCAAGGAAGCCCTGTCCAATTTGCTCTATACACACCCTAAACTGAGTGTTTTCTCATTTTAAGCACTTTTAAGCTCATATATAGCTAATTTTTACCGGCGGGAGCCGAGTGTTCATCCATTTCAAGTTATTGAAGTCTTCTTTGGCAGCCCACTGCAAGCCTTCTCACACATTTTAAAGCTTTTCTATTCGTGTTTGCACACATTATTCTTCACGTTGAGAGTCGTGTTGCATGTGTGTGCCCAGACTTTGGTCCGTGGTTTAATTTCAGTTTGTATATATATATATATATACTTATATATATATATATATATATACACACACACATATATGGACTAACATTATCGAGTTATGCCTCGATTGAGCCTAGACTTATGTCTGGAGCGTTTAACTACTTTTGTCTTTATATATATATATATTTATATATATGAACTTTGTGTCGAACTATGTTCGATGAGCCTGGATTTTATATCCGGTGCGTTTACTTCTTTAATATATATGTACTTATATATATTAATTATTGTCAGACTTTGTTCAATGGATTTTATATCCGGTGCATTTTACCTGCTTATATATATATATATATATATATATATATATATATAATTACATTTCGTCTCGCCCAGAGTTTACTTCTTGGCGGTTGACAATTTTTACTACTTTCTTTACATTTCGTCTCGTCTGGTGTTTACTTAGTGGCGGTTGACCGTTTTTTCAGTTTTCTTTACATTTATGGTCCCCCATGGAGGTGCGTCGTGGTGGTTGATCATGTTTATATATATATATATATATATATATATATATATATATATATATATATATATATATATATATATTTACATCTTTTATATATATACCAGCTTACAGTTTTAATATAAATTGTGGCATCATGTGAGCCTAGGAATCATGTGATCACAGATTCAGTATACTTTATCTAGGTTCGGTTCTCATAATGGACATTTTCAGCTGTAAGCAGCTTGTAAATTTATTCATGGTGTTTGAATTTCCTCAGATGGTTTTCATGCCCGCGAGGAGTTCGACGCTGCTTTGTATAGTATTTTCTCGAAGATTCTTTGCATCTCGAAAATAAAAGCAATCAAGCTGAACACCTAATAATAAAATGGAAGTGTAAAAGGTCTCAATTACTATTGAGCATCAGGGTTTGAAAAACCTCTTTTATAAAACTTCACCGCTATATCTTGTTTAAAACTGAATTTTTACATAAATTCAAACCCTGTGTATGTAGGTGCGAACGAGGCCTCGCACTACTTCCAAATAACAGCACAGTGACCCACACACACACATATTCATCTAACAGTTTCTTCAAAAGTGGCGGTCACCGTGGTAACACAGATGTCGGGGGGTGCCTAACACCTTCGCTCCACATAAGCAAGTCCCCGGACCTTAATGAATCTCAGTTTCACAGACCCGTTTAGCAATTTCACATCACTGGGTCAATGTGTAAACCTTTTCTCAGTTGTGTTGGTACAACTAGTTAAAAAACCAAATGGTGACTCTTATAGTCAAATCGTCGACATATAAATGTCGGACCATTTTCGCTTGTTTTTTCAAACTAATCTCACCCAACATGAGAACATAAAAGACCAAGAATAGAATTGGGACAAATAAAAATTCTGACATCAACAGGTGGCGACTCTGCTGGGGACAACAGTAAGAGGACTTAAGCCACTATTACAAGCTTTTCAAAATTGTTATATGCTTGTGTGTGGATGATTGCATATACATTTGATGAATGTGTATGAATGCATTTTTACTGCACTATAATATATCTGTCTGTGATATTAGTGCGTCGCATATGTCATCATTTTCATAAACGGTGAGACACGTTGTATATGAATGTATGTTGTGTGGTTCCTCCACCAGGAGGCTATCTTGTCGGTTTTTGATTACTGGACTCGTAGGAAGAATAATTCCAATGAGGCTCATGAAAGGCACCACCGAAATTCGCTCCAGTTGAAAGACCGGATTAACTTTCCGTTGAGTAAAGTGCGATGATTTGGGAACCTTCATGCCAAAAAGTGACTCGTAAAGTTAATTACTTGTAATTTCATTCCATATTCTTCTCCATGTAATGAGAAATATGAAGAAAAATGTACATACTTAAAGTAACATGCTATCCTGTATTACAAATAGCTAACATCCATTTTGAAGGATAATAATCCTAAAGCAGATACATCACATAGCATGTAGACATTTATACAAATCCCTAATACTAAACTATGCAAGTTTTTCGCAGGGAAGCAATCAGACCTATTACCCGGTCAAAGTCCAAAAAGGCCATGAGCCTACAGCCAATCATGTCGTTATTTAACCAGTCTAATCCAGTTTCTCGCGAAGAATTTGACGTATTAAGTAAACAAATTACTGATTTGGCTGTTCTGCTTAAAGAAATACATTAGTCAACTCAGGGTATGAACATACCCGTACATGCTGAATCCTCTACACAGGGAGGAGCTAAAGGTTCGGAGAAAACAAATTCAGAACTACAGTTGCTTACCACAGACAAAAATCCTGAAAACACCCATCTCAAAGGAGATCTAGACATCGGTGACATTTGGAAAAAGGTCCTTCAAATGGAAGAAACCCTTCGTTCAATCAAAGGAATTGGAGCACACGGGAGTGCCTCATATGCTGACCTTTGTATATTCCTTGGTGTTCATTATCCAGAGAAGTTTAAAACTCCTGACTTTGAAATATATGATGGGTTAGGAGATCCTTACACACATTTGAAGGTGTTCATTAAAGAACTTGGATTACATGCAGAGGACGAGAAGCTCAGAATGTAGCTGTTCCAAAAGAGTTTGACTGGAGAAGCCCGTTCATGGTATAACAGATTAGACAATTCAAAGATCCATAGTTGGGAGGAACTAACTCATACCTTCCTTACTCAATACAGCTTCCAGTCTCAGATGGCTCCTACCCGGTACCAGGTTACCAAGGTCAAGAAAGAGTCCAATGAATCTTTCAGAGAGTATGCTCAAAGGTGGGGGTGCTTTGCTGCTCAAGTTATTCCTTCTATGACAGAGTTAGAAATTGTAATGACCTTCATAGACATACAAGAAGCTCCTTTCTATGAGAGTGTTTTAGCTGGCATTGGTAAACCATTTTTTGAAATGATCAAACATGGAGAGATGGCTAAAATGGGGTTAAAGTCAGGAAAGATTCAAGACCTAGCAACTCTTAAACCTGTTGCTGAACACATCCAGTCTGGAACTTATGGAAACAACCTTGGAGGGTCCATAAAAAGAAAGATGAGGATGTTTCCTTGATACTACAAGGTCAAAAGGGCAATCAAAATATGCCTATCCAGAGGAGAAATTACACTCCTTTTGAAGCTCGGTCTTCAAATCCTCCATTATCTAAAAGTGGAGAAGTCAAACGCCCTCTAGTGTTCACACCCCTAGGGGATTCACTCGATAACATTCTCAATCTTCTGACCATCAGAAGAAAATTAAGCATCTTCTTCCACCAGCCAACCCTAATGGGAAGGGTTTCAATGCTGCTCGGAAATGTGCTTATCATGTCGGGGTACCTGGACATAATACTCAAGATTATTGGGCCTTAAAACACAAGATACGAGATTTGATAGACAACATTGAGATCGTGGTCACTAAACCAGATCAACCTCACGTACAAGATAACCCTCTTCCTCAACACAAAGAGGAAGAGGTTAACATGATTAGTTGGAGCAGTGGACAGAGTTCCAATTTTAACTGTGAATCATCCCAGACCATCAAATACGGTGTTGATAAATGGGATTATGTAAAGTTCCAATTTATGATGGTACGAAAGATGAAAGCTCTGTGTAAGCAGATTGAGCAATTGGCATAACTGGTGACCTATCAGCATCAAGTCACACGCCAATTAGTCTGCCAAGAACATGCTAGTCTTCTTCCCTTGGTTATGAATAATCCCTCGTCACCTTCAAGAAATAAAACATTGGAGGACAAAGTAATGAAGAGAGCAACTGTGACGCCCCCAAAATAGGTCCAATCCATCCAACCCATTCTGAGTCGCCAAATACATGGTACAGAAAATAACTACAACTTTATGATTACAATTGTCGTGCAAAATACGACAACACATATACTGTGAGTTTAAATATAAATATTATCATCTAGACAGTATTCATACTCAATTAAGTCCTCATTATACTTATTGATACACTGTTTTACAAAATAGTGAGGACTACTAAAATAACTGTCTTGAACCATCATTCCACACCGCGACTAGTACTCGCTACATTCTCGCCTCCTGAGAAGAAAATGGAACAACAAGGAAAAGGGTGAGCTCAACTAGCCCAGTAAAGAATATTATGACTAAGATAATATACAACAAATTATCCTTAGTCTTCAACAGGAAAAAATCTAATAGAATACAATAGACAACAAGTTTTAAATCAATATTCGCAGCGAAAAATAATAATTCATAGAAGAGTTACGTAGAGAATGAAATCTATGATTATCTATGAATTTAAAAGTTCATCATCAACATTTTATCCCTGTAACATCAATCAATAAATATCTTGAATCAAATAGTCATCTTTGCACTACAGGCCAAAGATATTCATCAGTTGGTCATGTTTATCTCAACACCTGTTCATCTTTGCACTACGGGCCAAAGATATTCATCAGAAATCATTCATCTTTGCACTACAGGCCAAAGATATTCAGTTATATCATCATTTAACTGAGGATGATGAAAAATATTTAAAAAAAAAACGAATCAAGTGAAACAAAAGAACAAATATTAAGGATTCGTATTTCAGCTATTCCATGTCCAAAAATACCTCATAAATAATCATGGTGGAGTAAAATTCAAGAATGATCGAAATATGGATATAATCAAAGCTAGTATCCAGAATAGATATTTTGGACAAAAAGAAGAAAATTTCATTTTTCGATGAATAGTAACTCGTGAATAGTAACTCATAAATAGTAACCCCGACATGAAAAGTTCTAAATTTGATAAAAATTTCCAGCCAATATAATGATATTGAAGAAATAATATCATTTTCGAATAAAATAACATCCCTTACCTTGTAAAGACAGGACTTCTAGTTGAAACACCGGATATAGGCTATGACTTGAACTTGCACCGTATAGCAATACTCAAAGTATTAAAATACTCACAAGAATACGCTCACTAATATAGAGAGAGAAAGAGAGAGAAATCTGTAGTTTCTGGTATGATTTTCAATTCTAACCTAAGCACCCTATTTATAGGAAAATACTTAGAACACCAAAGTAGAAAATTGAATATAATAATAATATATTTATATAATTTTCCTTAGCCCACCATTTTGACCAAAGAAATCAGCCACACGTGTGCCAAAAGCAACAAAAACGTTTTTCTAACATAAAGTACTTAAAACTCCAAAAATCAATTTAGACCCGATATACCGAAACTTCAATAATTCACAATAAATAGTCTTTTTATCAGAAAAATTCAAAACTCGCGATTTTCTATAGGAAATTCCATTATCTACAACTTTGCAGAAGAAAGTTTTTTCAAATTCCAAATAGAAATTGACCGAAATCCACAAACGGGCGATTTTACAGGCTATAATCAAATTTCAGTCAAGAATTGTGTCTACCAACACACAAAACATGTGTTAAACATTTAATCCAACAAAAATACTCTTCCTCCTCATTTATTCATATATCCCACATTTATTATAAAATATCACCATTAATATATTATTAAAATAATATATTTAATTGAATTATTTTATCAGAAAAAGATAAAATATTAATTTACAACAATTGTCACATTAAAAAATTTTCTCCATCTATATCCACATAAAATCAATATTTTTTCTCATCATATAAATCAATAATTAATTATTCACAAATAATATTACAGAATCACAGTACTGGCAACCAGGCCGTTCCCAGGAAAGAGGGGGCTTTCCAATAAGGATTTCTCCTTACTGGCGCACAATTAGATGACCAAATCTCTCCTTAGACAGAACTTTCTAGACATTGCCAATAATGTTATCTAATAATATTATTCAGATAATATGAATTATTGCTCCGATAATGGAAAATACTGTATAGTGACAATTATAAAATATCAATGTAGCAATTATTTAATCAATAAAATAAAATATTACTGTAACCATTATTGAGTAGTGCCTTCTTACGTAAGAATCAATAATTGGTGCAATACCGTGTGCTACTGTGCAACAATGCGTATTACCGTGTTTTAACCACCGGGTATTCCAACAGTATTAACGGTAACAACTACGCCGTTATTTATAAACAACTTATTTTTATCGTTTTCTTCATCCAATCGCTTTCCGTTATGGGGCCCACAAAAGACTGTGCCGTCGTACGAATATTCTCCGACAGTAAGAATATTCCACGACTAAGCGAATATTCCCCGATAACAATGAATATTTTATAACCACTTGCTTATTTAAAATATTAACGCATTTTACCCATAACTAACCACATTAATCAAATCAACCCTTACTATTTCAGAATAATAAATAGAGGAAATTAAATTTCATTTATTAATAATTTGGGGTCTTACAACCTCCCCTCCTTATGAAATTTCGTCCTCGAAATTGACATACGTACCTGGTATTTCGAAAAGATGAGGATACCTCGCTTTCATTTCCGTTTCCAACTCCCAGGTCATTTCCTCAATAGCATGGTTTCTCCACAACACTTTAACTTATGGTATGACCTTCGTGCGTATGACATGCTCCTTCCTATCCAATATCTTGATAGGTACCTCCTCATACGTTAAGTCTTCGGCTATCTCGTCCGGTTCTAACTCAATAACGTGGTTCGAGTCTTTCACATATTTATGAAGCACAGATATATGAAAAATATTATGAACACGAGACATTCTTGGAGGTAACGCGAGTCTATATGCCACATTTTCTACTCGGTCAAGAATCTGAAATGAACCAATAAATCGTGGATTGAGCTTTCCTCTCTTCTCAAATCTTATAACTCCTTTCCATAGAGCTACACGTAATAATACATGATCCCCAATGTCAAATTCCATGTTCTTTCGATGAAGATCCGCATAACTCTTTTGTCGATCCTGTGCCGTTTGTATACGTTGTCGAATCATTTGGATCTTCTCTGTAGTCATTCGTACCAACTCTAGTCCCAACAACGTTGCTTCTCCCACCTCATCCCAACATACTAGAGAGCGACACTTTCGTCCATACAATGCTTCAAAGGGAGCGACACCTATACTTGCCTGATAACTGTTGTTGTAGGAGAATTCCACCAATGGTAGGTACTTATCCCAACTTCCTTTGAAATCTAGGACACAAATTCTTAATAGATCTTCAAGAGTTTGAATAGTCCTCTCTGATTGCCCGTCCGTTTGAGGATGGTATGCCGAACTGAACCGTAAATCCGTGCCTATAGCTTTTTGCAAGCTAACCCAAAATCTTGAAGTGAATCTTGGGTCACGATCTGAAACTATGGATACTGGCATGCCATGCAACCTTACAATCTCATTCACGTACATACTAGCAAGACGTTCAAGGGAATAAGTCTCCCGTATCGGCAAGAAATGAGCAGACTTGGTTAATCTATCAACTATAACCCAAATAGCATTTATGCCTTCAGAAACCGTGGGAAGACCGATAACGAAATCCATGGTAATGTGTTCCCACTTCCATTTCAGAATCTCAAGTGGTTGCAATGGATCCTTTGGTACTTGATGCTCCGCCTTTACACGTTGACAAGTTAAACACCTCGAGATAAACTTTGCAATCTCTCTCTTCATATTGTTCCACCAAAATGTATGTCGAAGATCACGATACATTTTAGTACTTCCAGGATGGATTGCAAACGGTGTATTGTGTGCCTCCATCATGATCTTGTACTTCAAATCAGAATCGTTAGGAACACAAAGTCTGGAGTGGACTCGAAGTATTCCTTCTTCATCGATTCTTGCTTCTGGAATAGCACCTTCTTGCACTTTCTTCTTCATACGCATCAGCTACGGGTCTGTAGCTTGAGCAACTTTAACTTTATCGATTAAAGTTGGTTCTACGTGTATACTTGACATCATCGCACTCGTTCCTGCATATGATCTTCTACTCAACGCGTCAGCTACCACGTTTGCTTTTCCAAGATGGTATTGAATAGTGTGGTCGTAATCTTTCAACAGCTCGAGCCAACGTTGTTGCCGCATGTTGAGTTCTTTTTGAGTGAAGAAATATTTGAGGCATTTATGGTCTGAATATATCTCCACTTTCTCCCCATATAGATAGTGCCTCCAGATCTTTAGCGCGAAAATGACTGCTGCCAACTCTAGATCATGAGTAGGATAATTCCTCTCATATTCTTTAAGTTGTCGCGAGACATAGGCTATGACTTTCCAACGTTGCATGAGAACACATCCTAACCCTTTGCCTGAAGCATCGCTGTAGATAACAAATCCATCCGAACCAGATGGTATTGTCAGAATAGGTGCCAAAATGAGTCTCCTCTTAAGCTCTTGGAAACTCTTCTCGCATTCTTCGCTCCATACGAATTTGATATCCTTCCGAGTCAGCTGAGTTAACGGGGTAGCGATTCGAGAAAACCCTTCTACAAATCTCCGATAATAACCAGTTAAGCCCAGAAAGCTACGTACATCGGTCACCGTCTTCGGTTGCTCCCAGCTTTGTATTGCTTCAATCTTCACCGGGTCCACAGATACTCCATGTTTTGACACCACGTGTCCTATAAATGCTATTTCCTCAAGCCAGAACTCGCATTTCCTCAATTTAGCATATAGCTTGTTTTCACACAGCCTTTGGAGTACCAGCTTCAGATGGTGCTCATGATCTTCACGGCTTTTGGAATATATGAGGATGTCATCAATAAAGACAACAACGAACTGATCCAAATAATCCTTGAATACTCGGTTCATCATATCTATGAAAGCCGCAGGAGCATTAGTCAATCCAAAAGACATGACTAAGAATTCATAATGCCCGTACCAAGTTCTAAAGGCAGTCTTCGAAATATCCTCAGTTTTAACCTTCAGCTTATGATATCCAGAACGAAGATCGATTTTTGAAAAGAATTGTTCTCCTTGTAACTGGTCAAACAGGTCATCAATACTTGACATGGTTTAATTCCTGGTAATCGATACAAAGTCGCATACTCCCGTCTTTCTTCTTTACAAATAAAACAGGAGCACCCCAAGGAGATGTACTAGGACGAATGAAACTGATGTCCAACAACTCTTGTAGTTGAACTTTTAACTCCTGAAGTTCTATAGGAGCCGTTCGATATGGGGTTTTAGAAATGGGCTTTGTACCAGGTTCAAGATCAATAAAGAATTTAATTTCACGTTTTGGGGGTAGATCGGGAAGTTCTTCAGGAAATACGTCAGGAAAGTTACTAACAACAGGAATATTATTCAAATTTGACATGTCTTTATTCAAATCCATAACATGGGCTAAGAAAGCTTGACATCCGTTTTTCAATAAACGAATGGCTTTATGACTTGATATGACAGTGATTAATTTTAATGGCTTTGTTGCTTGAATTCGAACAACAGGTTGATTAGGAATATGAAAACTAACCACCTTACGAAAACAATCAATTTTGGCATGATGAGTAGTTAACCAATCAATTCCTAAAATCACGTAAAATACAAGTATCTTTAAAGAGATAAGGTCAACAGGTAAGGTGATGGTGCCAACTTGGATCAAACAAGATTTATAAACAGTGGATGTGATGAAAGTTTCCCCTAACGGAGTCTCCACAAATAAATCAAAGTCTAATTTCTCCGGAGTCAAGTTTAAACGTTGAGCACAAGCAGGAGAAATAAATGAATGGGTAGCACCGGTATCTAGTAAGGTATAAACTTCACATGAATTTATGATTAGCTTACCCGTGATCACCTCGTTTGGGTTCCTCGCATGTTTATCAGTCACGACAAACGCTCTTCTAGAAACCGTTGACTTTGACTTTTCTGGGGCAGCCTTTTGAGTCACCGTCCCCACTGAACTTGGTTTCGCTACCGTACAATCTCGAGCGGTATGTCCTTCTTTTCCACAATTATAGCATACCTTGAACTGTTGTGGACAGTTTGGGCTGATATGTCCCTCTTTTCCACATTTATAGCATATGACCGGTGGTCGTTCTTGACGTCTTCGTATTATCATTGTTGAATCTCCTCTTTTTAAAATCTCCTCCCGACTCGCTTTTTCTATTTTCATGGCCACGATTACCACCAGAGTGGTTGCCGTTCTTGTCTGTATTTTTCTTTCTTCGCTGCTTATCATTGTTCTGATGACTGTTGTCACCGGTATGATCCTGGTTGTGGTCCCTCGGTTGACCATACTCGTTATCTCGCTCTAATAATTGAGCCATGTTGACAACATCTGAATACAGAGAAAATTTATGAGAAATGAGATATTGACGTATGCCGGGTTTCAAACTTCTCAGAAACATCCGCGTCATACGTTCCTCATTCTCCACCAAATGAGGTGCAAACCTGGACAACTCTGCAAACTTCACCTCGTACTGGGACACCGTCATGTTGTTCTGCTCCAGTCTAATAAACTCCACTTCCTTTATATGACGAACACTTTCAGGAAAGTATTTGTCATTGAACAGTTTCTGAAATGTCTCCCAAGACATGCTGAGTGCGGCTGGATAGGTACGTTTCACAGACAACCACCAGTAGTCTGCCTCGCCACGGAACATAAAGGTGGCGAATGGAACCTTTTGTTCCTCCGTGCATCCCAAGACATCGAATATCTTGGTAATTTGCTTGACCCACGTTTCCGCTATGATCGGATCCAGCTTTCCCTTAAATTCTAGTGGTCCCAACTCTTTGAACTGCTTGGCTGTGACCAGCTGTGCGTTGCCATTGTTTTTTCCTATATTTTGAACAGGAATCTCCTTCGTCTGGTTTTGCATGAACCGCAAAAAACTTCTAAACATCTCATCGTTCATCGTCTGCTCAGTGGTGTTGTTCACAGGAGGAACATTGTCAGCCTGTTGCACGTTCTCCTCGTTGGCGAGTACAGGTGTCTCCACGGTTTCATTTACTCCACTGTTAACATTCTCAGTCGACATTCTCAAATACTGCCATAAAACAAGGGTTAATTTAATAAATTAAAAAATCACATAATATCCCTATATTATGGCCGACCAACAAATAAGCTTAGGTAGGACACACTAGCGAAGGATTTATTCGTCTCTCCCTTCCTAGTTCAATTCCCCGATCTCCGCCAGAGATCATATTCCTAAGCTCTGATACCAACGGTGACGCCCCCAAAATAGGTCCAATCCATCCAACCCATTCTGAGTCGCCAAATACATGGTACAGAAAATAACTACAACTTTATGATTACAATTGTCGTGCAAAATACGACAACACATATACTGTGAGTTTAAATACAAATATTGTCATCTAGACAGTATTCATACTCAATTAAGTCCTCATTATACTTATTGATACACTGTTTTACAAAATAGTGAGGACTACTAAAATAACTGTCTTGAACCATCATTCCACACCCCGACTAGTACTCGCTACATTCTCGCCTCCTGAGAAGAAAATGGAACAACAAGGAAAAGGGTGAGCTCAACTAGTCCAGTAAAGAATATTATGACTAAGATAATATACAACAAATTATCCTTAGTCTTCAATAGGGAAAAATCTAATAGAATACAATAGACAACAAGTTTTAAATCAATATTCGCAGCGAAAAATAATAATTCATAGAAGAGTTACGTAGAGAATGAAATCTACGATTATCTATAAATTTAAAAGTCCATCATCAACATTTTATCCCTGTAACATCAATCAATAAATATCTTGAATCAAATAGTCATCTTTGCACTACAGGCCAAAGATATTCATCAGTTGGTCATGTTCATCTCAACACCTGTTCATCTTTGCACTACGGGCCAAAGATATTCATCAGAAATCATTCATCTTTGCACTACAGGCCAAAGATATTCAGTTATATCATCATTTAAGACTGAGGATGATGAAAAATATTTTTAAAAAAACGAATCTAGTGAAACAAAAGAATAAATATTAAGGATTCGTATTTCAGCTATTGCATGTCCAAAAATACCTCATAAATATCCATGGTGGAGTAAAATTTAAGAATGATCAAAACATGGATATAATCAAAGCTAGTATCCAGAATAGATATTTTGGACAAAAAGATGAAAATTTTATTTTTCGGTGAATAGTAACTCGTGAATAGTAACTCGTGAATAGTAACTCATGAATAGTAACCCCGACATGAAAAGTTCCAAATTTGATAAAAATTTCCAACTAATATAATGATATTGAAGAAATAATATCATTTTCGAATAAAATAACATCCCTTACCTCATAAAGACAGTACTTCTAGTTGAAACACCGGATATAGGCTATGACTTGAACTTGCACCGTATAGCAATACTCAAAGTACTAAAATACTCACAAGAATACGCTCACTAATATAGAGAGAGAAAGAGAGAGAAATCTGTAGTTTCTAGTGTGATTTTCAATTCTAACCTAAGCACCCTATTTATAGGAAAATACTTAGAACACCAAAGTAGAAAATTGAATATAATAATAATATATTTATATAATTTTCCTTAGCCCACCATTTTGACCAAAGAAATCAGCCACACATGTGCCAAAAGCAACAAAAATGTTTTTCTAACAAAAAGTACTTAAAACTCCAAAAATCAATTCAGACCCGATATGCCGAAACTTCAATAATTCACAATAAATAGTCCTTTTATCAGAAAAATTCAAAACTCGCGATTTTCTATAGGAAATTCCATTATCTACAACTTTGCAGAAGAAAGTTTTTTCAAATTCCAAATAGAAATTGACCGAAATCCACAAACGGACGATTTTACAGGCTATAATCAAATTTCAGTCAAGAATTGTGTCTACCAACACACAAAACATGTGGTAAACATTTAATCCAACAAAAATACTCTTCCTCCTCATTTATTCATATATCCCACATTCATTATAAAATATCACCATTAATATATTATTAAAATAATATATTTAATTGAATTATTTTATCAGAAAAAGATAAAATATTAATTTACAACAATTGTCACATTAAAAATTTTTCTCCATCTATATCCACATAAAATCAATATTTTTTCTCATCATATAAATTAATAATTAATTATTCACAAATAATATTACAGAATCACAGTACTGGCAACCAGACCGTTCCCAGGAAAGAGAGTGCATTTCAATAAGGATTTTTCCTTACTGGCGCGCAATTAGATGGCCAAACCTCTCCTTAGACAGAACTTTCTAGACATTGCCAATAATGTTATCTAATAATATTATTCAGATAATATGAATTATTGCTCCGATAATGGAAAATACTGCGTAGTGACAATTATAAAATATCAACGTAGCAATTATTTAATCAATAAAATAAAATATTACTGTAACCATTATTGAGTAGTGCCTTCTTACGTAA
This sequence comes from Panax notoginseng, assembly GCA_016801055.1. Classification (NCBI taxonomy): domain Eukaryota; kingdom Viridiplantae; phylum Streptophyta; class Magnoliopsida; order Apiales; family Araliaceae; genus Panax; species Panax notoginseng. The sequence goes on from CM029016.1 coordinate 121,993,005, forward strand.
GAATCAATAATTGGTGCAATACCGTGTGCTACTGTGCAACAACGCGTATTACCATGTTTTAACCACCGGGTATTCCAACAGTATTAACGGTAACAACTACGCCGTTATTTATAAACAACTTATTTTTATCGTTTTCTTCATCCAATCGCTTTCCGTTATGGGGCCCACAAAAGACTGTGCCGTCGTACGAATATTCTCCGACAATAAGAATATTCCACGACCAAGCGAATATTCTCCGATAACAATGAATATTTTATAACCACTTGCTTATTTAAAATATTTACGCATTTTACCCATAACTAACCACATTAATCAAATCAACCCTTACTATTTCAGAATAATAAATAGAGGAAATTAAATTTCATTTATTAATAATTTGGGGTCTTACAGCAACTACCAAATCCCGTCAGGATTTTGCCAATAGAAGGGAATTTACATACCTGGGCCAACCTATATAGGAGATACTTCAGATACTGATCAACGAAGGAAGGATCACTTCCCTTCTACCTCTAATTAATCCCCGTTCAAGACGATTTAATTCTGATGGAGTATGTCAGTATCACTCCCATTCTCGCGGTCACAACACAGAAGAATGCTGGGCACTCCGCCACCTTATTCAGAATCTAATTGATAGCGGTGTCCTGCAACTAGCAGACAATGATACTGGGTTATTTTAGAGTGAGAATACCTGTCCTACAAAATGGGAGGGATTGGTAGCAGTTATATTCGTTGAGACTGATGAGACTGTTAAACTATTCCCCATACAAGCAATTCTGCTCAAAGGAGTTGACAATCCTTTGAAAGTGGCCATGCCAGAGCCAATTGCCTTTCGTTCAGACCGCAATATCCTATTATCAGCTTACAAAAAGTCCCTTAGAATTATGGAGAAGCTGAATGATCCACCACACATACCATTGCTGTAGTGTCGAAGGAGAATCCATTTTATCTTCCCTAACGGGTGATGAAGTCCACCATCAAATCAAAAGAGAAAATTACCATGGTGAAGATTTAAATATTCCTCCGTACTATAGGTCATAATGAAGCCAATGGGGTTTTAAGCTTAAGAGAACCTCCACATCAAATTGGAATACTGAATTTGGTTTTAACTTCTGAGGATCATAGGAAGATCTTATTGAAAGTTTTGGAAGAAGCCTACTTGCCGAAATCAGTGGATGTGAAAAAATTTCAACATTTGGTTGATCACATTTTCAATGTAACAACCCAATATTTTCTATAAAAATTAAATCATAAATTTTGCGTATAATTTTTTTTATTATTATTTTATTTCAAGGATGAGGATTTGTACAAGATAATGTGTATATGTAATTATGTAATAAATAAAAATATATTTATTACATAAATGTTTGCAAAATAATTTTATTTTAGAATTATTGATTATTATAAAGCATATTCTTATAATAATTAATTTTATAGTAAAAATATTTTTTTTAATTATTTTCCATGAAAAATATAATTATATATTATTTAAATAATATATGAAATGATTTTTAGAATTATTATAATAATTATTTATTTTATTATATGAATTTATGCAAGATTAATTAAGTTAATTATTTTAACTTAATTAATAATGTTATATATGAAGAATAAATCAGATATGGAATCCAAACCCAAATTTTGGATTTTTATCAATGGATAATAATAATATAATAATAATATTATATTTTGATTTTTCAGTGCTATAATTATGTATTGTATATTTGTACACTGATAATGATTGGTCAATTATGGGGTATTATGATAAAACCCTAATTTTACTGACAAACACTAATTTCGATGTCAAATGAGACTTTAAAATCTGTTAAGGCAATATGTTATATGATTCATGATAATTATAATTATTAATAATCCAGAGAAAACCCTAATTTCTTAAATTGGAAACCTGAAATCAATACTTAACTTATTGATAAATGGAAACCCTAATTTGGAACTCGATTATGTGTTCGAGGTTGTTATGTAGCTGTGTTATTGTGTTTAAGGTTATATATTATAGAATTAAATGTTAATTAGCGAAACCTTAATAAATATTTAGAAATCTTAATTTCCAGAAACCTTAATTTCTAAATTAGTAAATCTAATTTCTAAATTAGAAACTCTAATTTGCTAAGATGAAACCCTAATTGTTATGTTGGCACGCTTAATGATAATTAGTAAAACATAAACCTAATTATCAAGTCTATGTAATTAAAAAATCTTAATTTTATAATTAAAACCCTAATTTATAATTAGTAACTCAATTTGTGATATGGGTAATACTAATTGTTAAGTATTTGTAGTAATTGTTAAATTAGTAAGTTTAATTATAATTATTAAATTATTGAACTTAATATTTAATTTATTAAAAAAAATTTTTGAAAACCTACACTAATTAAGAAATCCTAATTACATTTTTGGAAACTAAATTGTTATTTATTTTATTAAATCCTATTTTTGGAAATCCTAGACTTTTGCTGAAATGACACAAATCCTAAACCCTAAGGGTTTGACATGTTATAATTTTGCCATTAAATTTAAATGCCTAATGACCAAACTACCCTATTGCATTATTGTTACTTAACTTGCACACTTTGCCAACACTTTAGTGGTTTAGCAACTCTTGACTTCTTTGTGACTAAAAATACATACAATCAGCCATTACATATCAGCCCACACATTGCATACATGATATATATTATATTGGAGAGAGAAAAAGTCATATTTTAAGCCCATTTGGTCACCAACACTCATCCTTGAGCTTCTCTCTCTAAAACCTCCAAAAATACATAGTATATCAGTTCCAAAACAAAGCCCCGTGAACACCCTTAACAGATCATAAGCTCAGAATCAAGAATTGATGCATAAAGGTATAAAACCCTATTCGAAAATCTGACCCTTGATCTTATGTTAAAAGTTATGTTTTTGTGTTAGAATATGTTGTTTATAGTGTTATTAAGTGATCTGGGTTGATAGATGTTGGATCAATAACATCTATAAGCTCGGATCTAGTGTTTTTAAAATTCTGGAAAAAAATTATTTTGTGCTATGACAATGAATGTCAGAGGCTGTAGATCTTTATCGCTTTATGTTTTTGGTTGTTATATGTTTTAGATATGTAGTTTGTTGATAGTTCTTCGGTCTGGAAATGGATCTAGGGTCATGAGGTGCACAGATTTTCTGTTATTAATGGTCAAAGACCGTTGACCGGCATTGACCGGACTTTTCTGGGTAACCCAGATTTTCCCAGAAAGGGTCTGACAAGAGTTTTAAGCGTCTAGATTTGTGAGTGTATTGTTAATTTGTTGTTTTTGTTGAATCTATGTTGTAGTGGGTACTAAGATATACGATCTCATGCCTTTATATTACCTAAACATTAAACTTGGTGCACTCAGTGGCTGGTCAAAGTTGGACAGATGTTCACGTATTGAGTTTTCTGGGTAACCTAGAAAACTCAAGAGCGTGATTTCTGACATCAATTTGACCGGCATGGATCTAGCTATTTTTGATGTTGTTAGATCAAGTTTATGTATTAGATATGTTGTCTTGCATGTTATCTACGAACTGAAACCATCAGAACACCAAAACGTTACAAGGATTGCATGTTAGAGAGATCCAAAGTAGCTTGCTAGAACTGTTCTTCATTTCTGGAAAACCCAGAAATGAAGAACAGCTCTGACATGATTTTTGGAGGCTTAAATTGCTTTTCTTTTATGTTGTTTGATCGTGTTATTTGCTGGAGCTTGTAGTATTACACTATGTCTACAAGATCTAGCCATTTCCTTTCCCAGAAACACATCGATCTGATCTGTGAGATTGGTTAAACTCACCCCCTCGTTTTCTGACATGAGTTTTCTGGGTTTGGCCAAGAACGCGAAGAACACCTACAGCGACGGTTCTGTCGCTATAGGTGGTCTTTAACGACAGTTAATTTATAAAAATTATATTTTTATTAAATAATTAGTATTAATTAGTTTTTAATTACGAAAAATATAAAATAAATTATTAAAAATTATTTTAAAATCCAATAATTTGTTTTTAATTATTTTAAATATATTTCATAAATATTTAATATTTTTAGAATATTAAAAGTATTTAATTTATTTAAATATAATGTTCAATAAATTATTTAAAAATGATTTTAATACATGAAAAATCATTTAAAATTATATTATGGTATAAGAAAATAATTTAAGTTATTTTTTGATAACTTTCAATATTTTGTGATGAAATTTCATTAATTAATTAATATTAATGGTAATTAAGTTATTTAATAAATGTATTAAATAAATTATGGAAAATAGAATTAATGATATAAAAATTATAGAAAAATGATTTAAAGGTTATTTAAGTTATAAAAAAATGACTTTTGATATTTTGTCATGAAAAATATTAATATTTTAATATTAAATGATATTAAAGTTATTTAATAATTATATTAAATAAATTAGTTTGAAAATGATTTTAGTATTAGAAAAATCATTTTAAATAAAAATAAATAGTTTTAAAATATTTTTAAGTTATAAAATATAACTTTAAATATTTACAGTTAAATTTCAATAATTAATTATTATTAATGATATTAAAGTTATTTAATAATTATATTAAATAAATTAGTTTAAAAATGATTTTAATATTAAGAAAATTATTTTAAATGAAAATAAAGTGTTTAAAGATATTTTAAGTTATAAAATATAACTTTTAATATTTAAAGGATAATTTCATTAATAAATGATATTATTTAATATTAAATGATATTGATTTATTTGATAATTATATTAAATAAATAGTTTTATTGATTTAAAAATTATTTAAAAATGGTATAAATGAATTAAAAATATTTCAAGTTATAATTAATGACTTTTAATATTTTGATAAATAATACATTATAACTTTATTATTAATGATAATTATTTAAAAATGATTTTAATTCTTTTAAAAATTATTTAAGTGTAATATTAATACTTTAAAAGTATTTTAAGTTATTATAAATAACTTTAACATTTTGGAAATGGTTTCATTAATAGTTTAATATTAATTAAATATTAATGATAATAGAATTGTGTAATATTTAAATCATTTAATAATGATTCCGATGTCTGAAAATTTATGATAAATTATAATAAATATTTTAAAATTATATTAGGTCATTTAAAAATAATATGACTGATACTGAGTTACGGGATAGAGTCTTAGACTCGATAATTATCCGATAAAACTGTCTGTACGCCGACATGTTTCAGAAATTGATCTGAACTTAGATATTTTGACTGTATAAGTGATTATTTATGAATTAGTGGTTGTTAAACATGTGTAACAATGTGATTAGGTGATGTGCTAACTGCAATAAGTAGTGTTAAGTGTTATAGTATATTGTTCTAATCGAACGAATGATCTGATTAATGGTTGGTCGTGATATAAGCGATAAATCTTAATTGCGAACTGTAAGCAGCGCTTCAGGCAAGTATCTTACCTTTGCATTTTCTATATGCAATGGACACGAGTAAGAATGTTTCTAAATTATATTATTACGGTACAGATTATGAACCTTATATTATATAAGCTCATTGATTATCAACATGTTAGTATATGATAATTCAGATATATATATTTTGTTCGTTAATTTCTAGAAATGGTTAAACAAGTGTCTCCACTTGGATAATCATTGTATTTCATCACATGTTGATATACATTTGTCAATTACTCGTATACATATATGTTGAATTATAGATTATTGTTGAACAAGATAAAACCTTTGATTTAGAACCCAGACAAGTATGAACATCCCTACATGGGAAAACTTTTATGCGCCCAAGGCGGAACAGAGTGAACGATCCTATCGTTCGTGTAATGTAGTATTGATCAATACAGGGCCCATTGGAAGTACAACCTAACGCCCGTAAGTTCTGACTGTTTACAGATGAATTTCTGTTTAACCTTTTCGAAAATGAAAACAATGTTCATGGCATGTCACCTAAACCCTATTTATAGTCAATACTTAGTTTCAAAAATTTGAAAGAGAGTTGTTATATTATTATTATCGGTTAAGAATACTTCACAACTATTGACTTGTTGTAGAAGAATAGTACAAAAAAAATATTTAAATTCTTTCGGATTATATATATATAATTGATATTACTTGCTGGGCACTCAAATGCTCATCCTTGCTTAATTTAAATATTTTCAGCTAAGTGTGAACGATCAGAGAGCTCTGCTAAGAACAAGGAAAAGGGAAAGGTCATTGAATGAATGAATGAACGTTATCTTATGTAATAGATTAATGTTATTAAGACAAGTATGATATATATTATCTATCATGGTTTGTAATGAATGTTTAAAGGTTACGTACTTGGGATTAGACTCTGATAAATGTAAGTTAAGTTTGATATTTATATTATTATTATTATTATTAGTATTATTCCGCTCATAGAAATAGTATCGTGATGAACCGAGTTCGGGTTTCAAGTACCTGAGTTCGGGGTCTTCACAAGTTGGTATCAGAGCTTAGGGTTTGAAACCTTAGGTGGGATAGACCTTAGGCTATAACCTTAAAACAAAGGGAAACGTTGAAAATACAATTAACTCATATATAGTTTAAAAAGGAGATGAGTTGAATAAATTCATTGTCAAACAAAATAAAAGATAACTTATATAAAACTATAAATTTCTATGTGTATATATTGTATGTTGGTCTAAATAATTTTTGTGTATAGCTGTCGGATAGAAAGAATTAGAATACCCTCAAATTGTAAAGAAGAAGTCAACCTCCATAACCGAGCCAATATCAAAGCCAATAGCTGAAATAGAGGCTCACATTGAAAGCTACCTCAAAGAGGTGGTTATTTTTAAAAGTGTAGTACCGGACCCTGAAACGATAGTATAACTGAAAGGTAAAGTATAGTTAAAGAATATGTGGTCAATGTTGAGTTCTTAAACTCATATGTTTGTGGTGAGTTCTTAAACTCATAATGTATGGTAACTTGGACGAACTAGGTGTAGTTAGGTTGAATGGATTATTGAGGATGATGGGACTATATATAATACTAAGCAACTGATCATTAGTAAATGCGTAAGAAATAATTAGTACTAGTATTACTTGAATAGGTATGATTCTATGTTATGAAGTGTATATAATGGGTATGTTTGTATACGGTAATATTTTTCAAATTTTATATAAGTTGTGTCAGCGATTCCTGACTTTTGAGTCACAAAGGGATATCGGATGATTAAAGCAATATGTGCTATGGTATGGCAAGTGATATGAGTATGAATTTATATGGAATTAATGAAATAAGTTGGTATAAAGATATTAGTTAATTATATGAGTACTGGTTAATGCAGGAAACCAAAATTTTCAAAATCTAATATTTTGAGTACATGACTATTTGAATAGAAAGTTTTGTGTTATACGATAAGGCTTAGAATGTAAGAATAAATTGTGATAATGCCGCCAAGACGAAAAACAAAATTCACGGACAGAAGAACCTGTCGACAAAGCTGGAAGACAACCAGACCCGATACAAAATTTTACGAATATGGACGATCAAGCTATGCAGAACGGAATACCAGTCGCCGGAAGATCAGCCAAATAATCGATCGACGAACGTCAAAGACTTCAAGGCAATCAGACCGCCAGGATTTAGAGGATCAATTGACCCGATGGAAGCATTTGTGATAGCTAAGATAACGAAGGGGCAAAAGATAGTTTTGTCACCTATATGATAAAAGGAAAGGAGATAAAGGGCAAGTCTGTGTGATTTAAGTGTGAATAAATAGAGCGTAAGGTGAAAGACTGTTCAAAAAGGAGAAGGGAGGTAAAGAATACGAATACGGGAAAGACAGCAGGACATTGGCGACAACGGGACCAACATCAACAATCAAACCAACGAAATCAACCGCAAGCGTCTTCAACATGACCGTTCAAGATATCGTGGCAGCTAGGGATGTAACTCCAGGTATTACTCGAACCAATTTTATTTTTTATATATATATTATTTTCTTATATATAGTAAATTAGTTTATAAATAAATTTTGAGGGAGAAATTTCAGTTCTTTTAGAAATCAAATTTCCGTTTAATCAGAAAGATAAGCTTTATGTGTATAGTTAAAGATCAGTTCGATCAAACGATGATAAGATCTACTTGCAAAGATTGTGTATACTATGTAACCGTGTATGCATAGGTTTTTAAAACAGTGATTCCGGGAACAGAATCTTTATAAGGGAGGGTTAATGTAACAACCCAATATTTTCTATAAAAATTAAATTATAAATTTTGCGTATAATTTTTTTTTTTTATTATTTTATTTCAAGGATGAGGATTTGTACAAGATAATGTGTATATGTAATTATGTAATAAATAAAAATATATTTATTACATAAATGTTTACAAATAATTTTATTTTAGAATTATTGATTATTATAAAGCATATTCTTATAATAATTAATTTTATAGTAAAAATATTTTTATTAATTATTTTCCATGAAAAATATAATTATATATTATTTAAATAATATATGAAATAATTTTAGAATTATTATAATAATTATTTATTTTATTATATGAATTTATGCAAGATTAATTAAGTTAATTATTTTAACTTATTTAATAATGTTATATATGAAGAATAAATCAGATATGGAATCAAAACCCTAATTTTGGATTTTTATCAATGGATAAGAATAATAATATAATAATATTATATTTTGATTTTTCAGTGCTATAATTATGTACTGTATATTTGTACACTGATAATGATTGGTCAATTATGGGGTATTATGATAAAATCCTAATTTTACTGACAAACACTAATTTCGAAGTCAAATGAGACTTTAAAATCTGTTAAGGCAATATGTTATGTGATTCATGATAATTATAATTATTAATAATCCAGAGAAAACCCTAATTTCTTAAATTGGAAACCTTAAATCAAAACTTAACTTATTGATAAATGGAAACTCTAATTTGGAACTCGATTATGAGTTCGAGGTTGTTATGTAGATGTGTTATTGTGTTTAAGGTTATGTATTATAGAATTAAATGTTAATTAGCGAAACCCTAATTTATATTTAGAAATCTTAATTTCGGGAAACCTTAGTTTCTAAATTGGTAAATCTAATTTCTAAATTAGAAACTCTAATTTGCTAAGATGAAACCCTAATTTTTATTTTGTCACGCTTAATGATAATTAGTAAAATATAAACCTAATTATCAAGTCTATGTAATTAGAAAATCTTAATTTTATAATTAAAACCCTAATTTATAATTAGTAACTCAATTTGTGATATGGGTAATAGTAATTGCTAAGTATTTGCACTAATTGTTAAATTAGTAAGTTTAATTATAATTATTAAATTATTGAACTTAATATTTAATTTATATAAAAAAAATTAGAAAACCTACACTAATTAACAAATCCTAATTACATTTTTGGAAACTAAATTGTTATTTATTTTATTAAATCCTATTTTTGGAAATCCTAAGCTTTTGCTAAAATGGCACAAACCCTAAACCCTAAGGGTTTGCCATGTTATAATTTTGCCATTAAATTTAAATGCCTAATGACCAAACTACTCTCTTATATTATTGTTACTTAACTTGAACACTTTGCCAACACTTTAGTGGTTTACCAACTCTTGACTTCTTTGTGACTGAAAATACATACAATTAGCCATTACATATCAGCCCACACATTGCATACATGATATATATTATATTGGAGAGAGAAAAAGTCATATTTTAAGCCCATTTGGTCACCAACACTCATCCTTGAGCTTCTCTCTCTAAAACCTCTAAAAATACAAAGTATATCAGTTCCAAAACAAAGCCCCACGAACACCCTTAACAGATCATAAGCTCAGAATCAAGAATTGATGCATAAAGGTATAAAACCCTATTCAAAAATCTGACCCTTGATCTTCTGTTAAAAGTTATATTTTTGTGTTAGAATATGTTGTTTATAGTGTTATTAAGTGATCTGGGGTGATAGATGTTGGATCAATAACATCTATAAGCTCGGATCTAGTGTTTTTAAAATTCTGGAAAAAAATTATTTTGTGCTCTGACAATGAATATCAGAGGCTGTAGATCTTTATCAGTTTATGTTTTTGGTTGTTATATGTTTTAGATATGTAGTTTGTTGATAGTTCTTTGGTCTGGAACTGGATATAGGGTCATGAGGTGCACTGATTTCCTGTTATTAATGGTCAAAGACCGTTGACCGGCATTAACCGGACTTTTCTGGGTAACCCAGATTTGCCCAGAAAGGGTCTGACAAGAGTTTTAAGCGTCTATATATGTGAGTGTATTGTTAATTTGTTGTTTTTGTTGAATCTATGTTGTAGTGGGTACTAGGATATACAATCTCATGCCTATATATTACCTAAACATCAAACTTGGTGCACTCAGTTGCTGGTCAAAGTTGGACAGATGTTCACGTATTGAGTTTACTGGGTAACCTAGAAAACTCAAGAGCATGATTTCTGACATCACTTTAACCGACATGGATCTAGCTATTTTTGATGTTGTTAGATCAAGTTTATGTATTAGATATGTTGTCTTGCATGTTATCTACGATCTGAAACTATCAGAACACCAAAACGTTACAAGGATTGCATGTTAGAGAGATCCAAAGTAGCATGCTGGAACTGTTCTTCATTTCTGGAAAACCCAGAAATGAAGAACAGCTCTGACATGATTTTTGGAGGCTTAAATTGCTTTTGTTTTATGTTGTTTGATCGTGTTATTTGCTGGAGCTTGTAGTATTACACTATGTCTACAAGATCTAGCCATTTCCTTTCCCAGAAACACATCGATCTGATATGTGAGATTGGTCAAACTCACCCCCTCGTTTTCTGACATGAGTTTTATGGGTTTGGCCAAGAACGCGAAGAACACCTACAGCGACGGTTCTGCCGCTATAGGTGGTCTTTAGCGACAGTTAATTTATAAAAATTATATTTTTATTAAATAATTAGTTTTTAATTACGAAAAATACAAAATTAATTATTAAAAATTATTTTAAAATATGAAAATTTGTTTTTAATTATTTTAAATATATTTCATAAATATTTAATATTTTTAGAATATTAAAAGTATTTAATTTATTTAATTATAATATTAAATATATTATTTAAAAATGATTTTAATACATAAAAAATTATTTAAAATTATATTATGGTATAAGAAAATAATTTAAGTTATTTTTGATAACTTTCAATATTTTGTGATGAAATTTTATTAATTAATTAATATTAATGGTAATTAAGTTATTTAATAAATGTATTAAATAAATTATGGAAAATAGAATTAATGATATAAAAATTATAGAAAAAAGATTTAAAGGTTATTTAAGTTATAAAAAAAATAACTTTTGATATTTTGTCATGAAAAATATTAATATTTTAATATTAAATGATATTAAAGTTATTTAATAATTATATTAAATAAATTAGTTTAAAAATGATTTTAATATTAAGAAAATCATTTTAAATGAAAATAAAGTGTTTAAAGATATTTTAAGTTATAAAATATAACTTTTAATATTTAAAGGATAATTTCATTAATAAATGATATTATTTAATATTAAATGATATTGATTTATTTAATAATTATATTAAATAAATAGTTTTAAAATGGTTTTATTGATTTAAAAATCATTTAAAAATGGTATAAATGAATTAAAAATATTTCAAGTTATAATTAATGACTTTTAATATTTTGATAAATAATACTTTAATACTTTAATATTAATGATAATTATTTAAAAATAATTTTAATTCTTTTAAAAATCATTTAAGTGTAATATTAATACTTTAAAAGTATTTTAAGTTATTATAAATAACTTTAACATTTTGGCAATGGTTTCATTAATAGTTTAATATTAATTAAATATTAATGTAATAGAATTGTGTAATATTTAAATCATTTAATAATGATTCCGATGTTTGAAAATTCATGATAAATTATAATAAATATTTTAAAATTATATTAGGTCATTTAAAAATAATATGACTGATACTGAGTTACGGGATAGAGTCTTAGACTCGATAATTATTTGATAAAACTGTCTGTACGCCGACATGTTTCAGAAATTGATCTGAACTTAGATATTTTGACTGTATAAGTGATTATTTGTGAATTAGTGGTTGTTAAACATGTGTAACAATGTGATTAGGTTATGTGCTAACTGCAATAAGCAGTGTTATGTGTTATAGTATATTGTTCTAATCGAACGAATGATCTGATTAATGGTAGGTAGTGATATAAGCGATAAATCTTAATTACGAACTGTAAGCAGCGCTTCAGTCAAGTATCTTACCTTTGCATTTTCTATATGCAATGGACATGAGTAAGAATGTTTCTAAATTATATTAATACTGTACAGATTATGAACCTTATATTATATAAGCTCATTGATTATCAACATGTTAGTATATGATAATTCAGATATATATATTCTGTTCGTTAATTTCTAGAAATGGTTAAACAAGTGTCCCCACTTGGATAATCATTGTATTTCATCACATGTTGATATACCTTTGTCAATTACTCGTATACATATATGTTGAATTATAGATTATTGTTGAACAAGAGAAAACCTTTGATTTAGAACCCAGACAAGTATAAACATCCCTACACGGGAAAACTTTTATGCGCCCAAGACGGAACAGAGTGAATTATCCTATCGTTCATGTAATGTAGTATTGATCAATACAGGACCCATGGGAAGTACAACCTAACGCCCGTAAGTTATGACGGTTTACAGATGAATTTTTGTTTAACCTTTTCGAAAATGAAAACAATGTTCATGGCATGTCACCTAAACCCTATTTATAGTCAATACGTAGTTTCAAAAATTTGAAAGAGAGTTGTTATATTATTATTATCGGTTCAAAATACTTCACAACTATTGACTTGTTGTAGAAGAATAGTACAAAGAAAATATTTAAATTCTTTCAGATTATATATATAGTTGTTATTACTTGCTGGGCACTCAAATGCCCATCCTTGCTTAATTTAAATGTTTTCAGCTAAGTGTGAACGATCAGAGAGCTCTGCTAAGAACAAGGAAAAGGGAAAGGTCGCTGAATGAATGAATGAATGTTATCTTATGTAATAGATTAATGTTATTAAGACAAGTATGATATATATTATCTTTCATGGTTTGTAATGAATGTTTAAAGGTTACGTACTTGGGATTAGACTCTGCTAAATGTAAGTTAAGTTTGATATTTATATTATTGTTATTATTATTAGTATTATTCCGCTCATAGAAATGGTATCGTGATGAACCGAGTTCGGGGTCTTGACATTTAATAACAATGTGATAACTTTCACTGATGATGACATACCGCCCGAAGGGACCGATCATTGTAAGTCGTTACATATTACGGTTTTGTCCTCCAGATACCTGCTAGCTGGAGTATTGGTAGATGGAGGTTCGTCTCTGAATATATGTCCTTACGCTACGTTGGTGAAGATAAACGTCAATCTTAAACGAATCCGGAGCAGCCATACGGTTATTAAAGCTTTTGACGGAGCCCGCTGGAATTCAGTCGGAGAGATTGAGCTGCCAATTGAAATTGGTCCCCATACGTTCTGTGTATCTTTTCACGTTCTCAAAATAGGTTAATGATACAACCTGCTTCTGGGGAGACCGTGAATTTACATGGCTGGGGCAATCCCTTCCACTCTTCATCAGCAACTTAAATACATTATCAATAATAACTTAGTCACAGTCAACGCTTAACCGGAATGTCCTCAACATGGTGACATGCCACTCATCAATTTCAATTTTAAAGTTGTGCTGGTTAGTTTTTTATGCCTTGGAAGTGAGCAACACTCAATACCATTCCATTAGGAAACCATTTCCCGTACCCAAGATTTTTGCCGAAGTGATGGCAGCTACTCAAGAAATGATGTCTTGGGTCATCAGTCGGGACAAGGGCTGGGTAGAAGTCATCAGGGTATTAAGTACCCGATTCGAGTGATTAGTCAAACTGGTACAGCTGAACTGGGCTATTCTGCCAGTTCCAGTCACAGGAATCCACATAAGCATTAGACCATTCCTCCTGCTTCAGTTACAAGACGATTATCTCCCCTTGTAAATTCAGAGTCCGCACAATCTCCGGTAAAGGTGCCAGCCAACGTAATTATTTCCCAAATTGATACCAATAAAGGAGAAGGAAGTCTTTGTTTTAGATCCCAAGGTGGAAGAAGAGGAATGGAGAGTTAAACAAGACATCGTCAGAATAATGTCAGGCATACGCATCTTTATCCATGATGAACATACAAACAGATATACCCCAGATGATGATTGTCCAGATGTAATGGTCATCATTCGGGAAAAGGAGGACGATGACAGCCCCTACATCACTGTAGTCCACCCAGACTTCATCCTTGCCAATTGGAGTAGCACTTCTTTCATTGGTCGACAATGGTAAAATGGATAGGAACTCCTTCTGCCATGTAGATATTATAACTACTTACTTTTCTGTACAGTATTAGCAGTAGTTTTGTCAGTACATGCTAACTGTGACGCCCCCAAATCCGGGTTCCTTCGAACCCCGAATCCGGTCCGCCACGATACTACTATCGTCAACTATTTATATATTATATTCATAAATTAATGAATAAACTTTACTTATTACAAATTAGAATATAAATTCTTTCAAATTCCAGGATCTAAGTAATGATCCCAAACTTTATAAGCTTCAAAACTTGGTCATTTACTATTCCTGTTTTACATCATATTCGATGTTATAAAAATATGCTGAATAATTTAAACTTTTTCAATCTCCTTTGAAAATAAATCTTTTATTGATATCTTAACTTGAGTCAATTGCACATCCTTGAATCAAATTATGTTATGATTTTTTCTATTCGAATTATTGTATAAATCTTTACATATCGATTCAAATTCTTCTATGTATCACATAGTACAACTTAACAACTCAACATGTTTTACACATTGTAAACTACTATCAAGTACATCTCCTAGAACCTAAACATGGTTCAATAGTATATATTTAAATAAATGAATCAATCTCCTTTGATAATATTGAACTTTATCAATCAAGTAGCACATAATCTTTACCGTGAGTCCTTAACCTGTAAAAGTGGTTATTTGCAAGGGTGAGCTCGACAGCCCAGCAATTCTAACAGTTTTTATGCGGCACATAGCATATAACAGCATACTCAGCAAATGCATTCATAATCCATTAACATTTTCTACGCATGTTACTTCTCACATAATAGGCATAGAGATTTATATCACAAACATATCATCAAAGATCAACTTTCACATTTCATACATATCTCATATGCATTTCATATATATACATCAACATTCTCATGGCATAATATCACTCAACTAACAATTATCGAATTCATATAACAAATAGGAACTGAAAGATTTACCTGATTCGTAGTTTATCAATTACGACTTAACTGCTTAAAGCTTATCTGCATTGCGTGTGTTCCTACACAGTTATATAATCATGGATTCATACCCATCAGTCATACATTCATTTATTCTCAATGAAATAATAAATTTTTACATCATTCTAGTTCACTTCTTCGGTATACTTTTAGGATAGCTATGTTGTTAGTCCATTTTACTCTCATACTTATTTTTTCGAAACAATCCTATTTTGTCTTTTACGGTCTTTAAGTATATATATAGGCATGCTCTAAATTCTAGATAGTTAACAAAATGTTCTTGACTACTCAGCAACACGGCGTGGCCGCGCTGAGTATAAGCTTGGGAGTGGCGCGACCGCGCTACTCCTTGTCAGAACCAGAACTAAAATTTTTAAAAGTCTAGTTCTCTTATTAGCACCTTAACATCTTTGAACAATATAAACACATAAAAACAAGGTTTAGGACACATTGGGCTTCCCAAACTCGTTAACGTTGAGGCTAACTTCTAAAACTTTTAGTTTTCTTTTGAACTCATTTGTTCAACTAGGATTTACATGTTCAATAGCTTATTGACCAAGTTGCACACCTCCTCATGTATCTAAAATAGACTTTTGAGATAAAACTCAAATCAAGCATACAACTTCTTTTTTCAAAAGTCTTTAATCAAAACTATAAGGGTTTATTCAACAAGGGACTCACTACATTATCCATTAAGTCACATAACGATACTAAACCACCCTTATTATGCATGCTTATCTAAATTTATATGAATAACATGGTTTATCACTTGAAAACTTACTTTAAGACATGCATAGTTTATATTACGTCTATCTAGTTGTGTGCAGGTGTAACGCCCCCAAATCCGGGTATCTTCCAACCCGACTGATGGTGCTATACTGTACAACATTTATACATTCATCCAATTGAATTGTCTCAAAGAACGAATATAACTTCTATATATTAAAGTAATATTTATAATTTCCCAGGTTCTATACCCATTACAAAGGGTCTTTGTCATAATATCAGTTACATTATAACAATAGACCTATACTATTACAAGACAGCTTAACGATCTGCCTTAGCTTATCCTTTATCCCTTTTTGATCCTTCGAGACGTTCAGTCTTAGATGCATTCATATGTTTCAAGCAAGGGTGAGCATGGCTAGCTCAGCAAGTATAACAATTCAATAACAATATGCTTGACACATACGAATCGTATATCTTCAATAACTGAACAATAGTTATGAAGTACTATTGATAATTCAAAGTAGCACTTCATCTTTTCTTTCAAAATGTTTTACAATAACAACAATATTTAGTAAAACATTCACTCCGATCAAAGACCTCGAGTATTCATTCTTTATTGAAAAGGACAACCCGAAACGAGTTCCTTAAGCCTGCTATTACTTATGAGCACTTCTAGGTGATCAGCCTATTGTACTCTATGTTGATCAACTCTACATCCATTAAACGTATATACGTTTAATCATCTGGTAACCTCACGTGCCTGTCGTTTTACCGACAAAACATTTGTTTAACATTTCAGTTTTCTTTTTGAAAACCATATCGAGTAGTTGACAAAAGATAGCAACATTTGATAATGCAAGAGTAGATTATCAAGTCTAGCCAATAGGATTGGCTTTAACCTCAACATACCTAAATTCATGCGAAAGAATACATGAATCTTAAACTTGTTCAGATTGAGCTGAAACAAGAGTTAGAATACTTGCCTTTAGTGTCTGCTACGATAAATTATCTTTATGTTCAAGTCGTTCAAGTCTCTACAATACATGATCACATAATGACTTTACATTAGGTCACATATAATCAAATATGTATATGACTATATCTTACCTTTCTTCTCAATCTCATTGTGTATTAGATTCAGTTACTATTCATTCCTGTTTAACATTACCAATTGCATTTATATTCGACTAGGTTATCTTAACCTTTACATTACATTCCTTAAGGTTTAACAAAGTTTAAACAATGTTACATTACCTTCCTTTAGTTTGCGTTTATTTCCATTTTCTTTCTTTGTACTTAAAAACCTTCATTACTATCTTTGTTCTGAGACTGGCGCTGCGGCGCCGGTTCTATACTTACATCTCGCTCTGCGGTGCGAGCCTTATCCAAGCATGTCCCGGACTTGGTGCTGGGGCGCGAGTCCTTACGTAATGGGCTGCCCTGCGGCGCCACTCTTCAGAGGTTTTTCGTACTGTGCATGGCGCTGGGGCGCATGTCTTTTGCCTTGGGTTGGCGCCGCGGTGCCAACTCTGTGCACCAGATAAAATTTTTAGTTTTGAAATTTTGTGAACTTCCCGGACGCATAACTTCTCGTTATAAGTCCGAATTGGCTCGTTCAAAAGCCTACGGTTCACAAATTACGTAATCTACATGATCATCCAAGAATTTTATCTATTTGACTTTGTTTGCTAAAAAATCACCTATTGGTTCATTTTTAACGAAAACGATAAACGTTCGTGAACGTTCAACGCTCATTTCTTCGTTCTAAGTCAGAATCCGGTCATTTTTGAGTCTGCAACTCTTAAATGCCAAATATGACTTAACTCCATTGTAAAACAATGATTCTGTGATTAAATGCAAAATTTTACTTCCATTCCGAGAATTTTATGAATTCGATGATTATCGTCCAATCGTGCAATTTTCGGCAAATCTTCCTTCTTACGCTTTGTTCAACATTACAAATGAACTTCATTCATCATGTGAACATTTTAACATACATAATACAACAACTTATTTTCATTGTTGGACTTTGACTCCTCATGAGCTTATAACTTATCAAATTATAAACTATCTAAGATTTGATTATTCATGACTTATGACAATTAGAGTTTCTTAATCATCATACTTTACATGTGCTTCACATATAACTTTACTTAGGTATACATAATACATATGATCATATAAATTCTTTTACCTTTATATCAATTCTCTTAATAAACTCTTTATAAGTTCATATTATCTTAACATAAGTTTATAACTTATGTTAGTTTAAATGACTTATTACCAACTTATGTGGCTTAAGTCCATGACTTACATATTCTTCTTGCTTCTTATCATTCATGTTTCTTAATTCAACTTTTCTTATTATCCTATCATGGTAGAGATAAAAGATAATTGAGAAGAAGTCTTACTTTTGTGTAGTCTTGGTAAAGTAGCTTTCTTCTTCTTCTTACTTATGGAATGACTTATGTGTAGCTTATTCTCTCTAACACTTAAGCACTTTAGAAATGTTGGATTAATTGAACAACCAACAAATGGCTAGCAAAGCTCTCCTATTTATAGACTTTCCAAGGTTAGGGTATTTTAGTCTTTAAAACATCCCACCTCCTTAAGCCACCTCCTTACTATTCATTACTTGTTAATCACTCTCTTATCCTATACTTGGCCATTACTCCTAAGTCTTGGTCAATACTCCTACTTGATCATCACACTTACTTGATCACCACATCACTTTGTCACCACACATTAACGATATTGATATGGTTTGCCCCATGGGTCAACCCATTCATTGGACTCTAGCTTGGGCTTGGATTAAATTAACCTTTGGCTATAAATTAATAAACACTAATTGGTTCATTAATTAATAATTGGGCCTCTCCCTTTAATTCACTTAGACTTGTATATAATTGTTAACCAATCTTCCAAGTCCATTAACATTCCTTAATACATATACTCCTAGTTTATGTATTATTTTTGTATTCTAATTCCTATAGAATTTATATACGAAATTTCATCCTTCATACAACTCGTATAATACTTCATATTATACTCATTTCCATTTCTTTGTACAATACCTAAGTATCATACCATTATTACATATTCATTACTATTTCGCCTTCCTTAATGTTTATAAATTGAGTCCACAAGTGAAATATCATTTTTTTTCATAACTAGATTTTTATTACATAATCCATCTCACCTTATTATTCCATCATTACGTATTTCTCGGAAATCCAAAATTATATCTCGAGCAAATACCGATGAATAGTGTTTTTCGAAAAATTTCTCAGAAAACTTTTATTTTTGTCTTGGAAATTCAAATACTTTAATTCATCCACGTAGCTCAAATACTACGACATTCCAACGTCACTAGGTTATATAACGACAACCATCTTGATAACACATAGAATAAGATTTTATTATTATTTAAATTAATAAAATCATTTTACAATAAGATCCGAATTTCTCGGTCGTTATAGCAGGTATCATTCATATTCAAAGGCATAAACGTCCTATCATGTTTGCACATATAGGCGATGTTTAAAGACCCAAAAATTACTAGTATGTCATCCTACAAGTTCAGAAGTTTAGACAACACAATGCTCATGAATAATGTTTTCAAAACGTCTAAGTTTCTTTTCTTCAAATCCATGTCATGACAACCTAATAATGCAAGGCAACTTCGAATCATATGTCATATTTGTACATGTTTCTCTCTATGTCAAAATATAACCACGTCATGCTTTAATACTTAGTTTACAAAAGATAATGGAGTTTGCCTTTGAAATCATTTTATCATGAATGATGTAGTATATGACATATAATACAACTTTTAAAACTCTTATCATAAGTAACTAAGTCATGTTAACATCTTCTCAAGTTCAGAACCTACCTCATGTAGCATTCATGCACCTTAGTTCTAATATATCAAGTTTTTCTTAAAAACTTCTCTAATACAAGGTCTAACAATTTTGATCATGAATAAGGACACTATAAACATCATATCATGCTCATTTATATTTGAACTCGATCATGTATATAAATCACTAAGTTCAGAAGTTGTAGAACATAAGTTTCCACAAGGTTTGTTTTTAAAATCTTTAAGTCTCCTTTCAAAACACATACTAAGTCATGCTAATGCTTTCTATTATGAACAAGCAAATCTTATATGTCATGTCTATTATCATGCATATTCATGTTATATCACTTAGAATAACATATTCCATCGTCGGGAGCACTATACTTGCGTATGTGCTCGTTCGACGCCCTTCAATCGCCTCTGAATACGTAATAGTCACAAAGATGACTATTTTGACCCTTCCTAACGACCTAAAATTGAATAACTTAAAGAACAATAGTTGTAGGTATATTCGTCCTCGTTTCGGATCATCTTGAATCACCTCAATCGGAGTTCGTATGAAAATGTTATGGTCATTTTACCAAAATAAGTCAAAGCAGTCACAGTCAGCACACACGTGGCTTCGCACAGATAAAAGTTTTAGACATAACTTTCTCATTTTAAGTCCGAATTAGTTGGTTTTTGATTCGTTAGACTCATTAAACTGTTAACTACCCATCTACAAAGTAATTATAACACTTCAAAATCATTAAATAACCCAAAGATTGATCCAAAACTCATATTCATACTAAATTTTCATGTTTTGACAAATTTAGCGAATTCATTCACTAAGAATTCATTTCTCAACCAAATTGGTTCGTTTAACTTTTGTTGTTTTCGCATTTGAGTATATTATCAGTATCAAACAACAACTCATGGATTATAACAACCCTTAGCCATCAATTTTATGACTCAAAAGCAAGTATTTCTTATCATTTCTAAGGAATTGAAAAATTAGGAATCAAAAGCATATAAGTTAGCTTTAATACCTCTTAAATGCTTGCAATTATTAACTATAGTTCTTCAATTCTCTAATTGCTCCTCAACTATCCAATTCTATTGACTTTCTATTAACAACTTCTCAGAAACTCAAACAAACGGGAAAAGAAAAGGAGGAGCTCTATTTATAGAGAATTCTCTACCCAAACAAAGTCTTTACATAGTGTTTTGATTTAGTAGAAGGAAGAAGAAACCAAAGGGTAATGAATAGTTGGTGACCTGCTCCATCTTCCTCTATTCCCGTAGCCGTGATTTCAAGCTCTGTAGCCTTTTTGGTTTCTCAGCAATTGAAGTGTTAGGCCAATGGACTTTTACGGTTATAATAATTAACGAGACACTAATATTTGGACATAGTTAAAATCTCAGCAATAGAGCTTAGTTTGGTTCCTTTAATTCCCAAAATGAAATTTTAATGTGTTAATGCTACTACACCATGTAACATTAGGGATTATTTATGTACTCACATCATATACTCCATGTACATTAGTGCACATAATTTAATATCTAAAATATGTGTGGACTTATTTCCATTGATGATTAATAATTTAATACCTCCTTTTTACTATTAATCACTCATTGGTATAGAAATAAATATTTTAATAATACATCCTCAATTACTCCTATACTTTAGAGTACACATTTAATTGTCCCATCATATAAGATGAGATAACAAAACTTATTTAAATCAACCGTATGTTTTATTTACTTTCACCATATGATTTTTGCATATCATTAATCCCAATTAAATGTCACATTTCATGCAGTCTTAAGCCATTTGTATTATATATTAATACTGCTCACATTTTGCATATTATACATAGTAATATTATTTAATGATTATACCCACATTAATATTTTAATTGGGCTAAATATCATTTAGTTGGGTACTTTCAACTCACACAATAACTAATTAATATTAATCATTTCTTTCTAATAATTATAATGCATTCCTCTAATTAATAGAATATAATATTCTATAATATCACTTAATTAACCAATACTTAATCCGGGTTAATTAATTAAATCTTTATTCAAGTCATGTTTTGCTAACCAAATGAACACTTAGTCACCATTTATGACCTTATAAGAGTTATTAGTATGCATGGCTTGCAATCACATTTTCATAAACTGACTTAGAGTTTTCAACAGACCAGCGCAGCTGCGCTGGTCACTGACTTAGTAATGGCGCAGCTGCGCCATACCAAAATCATAGGCAGACAAGTTCTGCACCAACAAAACTGAAACCTATGCTTCTAAATACTTTATACATCCTCCTTAAGTGTTAACTCGTCTAACATCAATCCCCTCTTTGATTCAACATCATCGTCTACTATTTTCCTTAGCAATGTAAGGATCACACTTTGAGTTCTAAAACTCTATTTCCCTGATTAGTTTAACCAACTATACATATCCTTTATGGTTTCATACCACCAATAACACAAAACTCGAATGTAACACATGCATATATACCTTTAATCTTTGACTCTCGTCGTGTATCAATTTACTCAATAATTCTCTAACCACTTTAAAGGTATATCGATTTTCTTCTCTCGTCGACAACGTACACACATACAAGTCTAAACCTAACACACATCGAGTCTTTAATAGTATTCAATATAGTACACTGAGTGGTTTCCCAAAAATAACCAACAAATTAGTTTTCGTTTCATCTACACTGTTTTCACAGTGAGTTAAATCGGTTACTAATTCGTATATACCTCCGCTCTCTAAAGGAATTGTTTAGCCCAGCTCTTATACGTCCACCATTAAAGAGTACGATTGCACTACCTTAGACATGATACTTACTCATACAAATACTCAAGGAATTGGTGATTATCAACGATATTTAATGTCACCAATCTACTATCATAAAATAACTTCACATAAATTATTTAATATCGATAGATAAATTTCTATCCATATTCTTACTGATTCATCTCTACAATTTATAACCAATATATATATAATAATGATATATATATATATATATATATATATATATATATATATATATATATATTTATTAAACACAACATCACTTATTACATAGCTCATAGTACCCTATGTAACACAATACCACATACCTCGTAACACATTTATATATTCTTGTTCTAACTCATCTCATACTTTAAGAATTTTATCTACTAAATTCTTATTTTAATATTTTCTAAAAATTCTTTGTATGATTAAATTGTTTCATATATATTAAGTGTAAGCATATTTTGTTTCAGGACTCTTAACTTAGATGTGCCTGTACTTGCTGATAAGATGCCTCTTCTCCACAAGGATTGTAACTTTGATGAAAAATTGGACTCAAACTTGATGGAAATACAAGAGGACATTGAGGTGACTCAGGAGATCAAAGAATGGGTCGAAGAAAAACCTAAACCCAACCTTCATCAAATCACCTCCTTCAATCTCAGAACCTTAGAAAACTTTATTTTAGTCCAGATTGGTTCAGAACTTACTCCAAACTAGAGGAATGACATGGTTACATTACTAGCCCAATTCCAGTATGTGTTTGCATGGTCTAAGGAAGACATGGTGGGTTTGTCCACTGACATTGTCCTTCATCGCCTTCCCATTAAAGATGGATTCAAGGCAGTCAAGCAAAAGCTCAGGCGATTGAAACCTGAGTGGAGTTTAACGGTGAAAGAAGAAATTATGAAACAATTTCAAGCTGGCATCATCATGGTGTCCACATATCCTGAATGGATATCCAACATCGTTCCCATGCGAGTTTGCGTGGATTACCAGGATCTGAATAAAGCTTGCCTTAAAGGTAGCTTTCCCCTGCCATTTATCCACATTCTCATTGACAATACTACTCAATACGACATTTACTCCTTTACTGATTGCTTTGCGGGGTACCACCAGATCATGGTTGCTAAAGAGGATCATGAGAAAACTGCTTTCAACACGCCTTGGGGAACCTTTTCCTACAGACGGTTGTCTTTCGGCCTCATCAATGCCGGAGCCACATATCAGCGAGCTATGATGGCTCTGTTCCACCATTTAATGCATAAGGAGATAGAGATCTATTTGGATGACATCATTGTCAACTCCCGAAGGGAAGAAGACCACCTAGACCATCTCAGAAAGCTCTTCAACAGGTTGCGTAAGTATAACTTGAAGTTGAATCCAGTCAAGTGTGCGTTTAGCGTTAAATTAGGAAAGTTGCAAGGATTCCTAGTCAGCCACAAAGGGATTGAGCTGGATCCCACCAAAATCCAAGCCATCAAGGAAATGCCCATTCCTCATACAGAGAAGGAAATATGGGGATTTTTGGGAAGAGTCAACTTCATTAGCAGGTTCATTTCTCAACTCGCAACAACCTTTGAGCCTATCTTCAAGCTGTTAAGGAAGAACTCCTCCATGAAATGGAATGATGAGTGCCAGAAGGCCTTCCTTACAATCAAAGAGGAGCTAGTCAAAGCTCCTATTTTGGTACCACCCAGGGATGATGTTCCCCTGTTCATGTACCTGTCCATAAGTGACAATGCCATGGGCTGCATGCTGAGACAGAAAGACGATAAAGGCCAAGAACGAGCTATCTACTACCTCAGCAAAAGATTCAGCAGTAGTGAACACAATTACACTCTGATTAAGAAGACTTGTTGTGCTTTAGCATGGGCTTCCATGAGGTTACAACATTACCTTCATGGGCACACAACCCATCTCATATCCCACATGGATCCTCTCAAGTATGTGTTCAGCAAGCCCATACTGAATTATCGGCTATAGGATTAGGTCTCCTCCCATGTCTAAATAAGGACCAAGCTCATAGGCTCGTGGATGAGGTCCATGGTGGAGTCTATGGACCACACAAGAGCGGCCCTCTACTTATAAAGAAGATCCTCAGAACAGGACATTACTGGCTCTCTCTCAAAGCTGACTGCAATGACCACATCAGGAGATGTTATCAATACCAAATTCATGGGAATGCTATCCATGCCCCTCCGAGGGAGCTCCACAATATGAGTTCACCTTGGCCCTTCTCCATGTGGGGAATGGACGTGATCGGGCCCATCGAGCCCAAAGCCAGTAATGGACATCGCTTTATCTTCACCGTGATCGACTACTTCACCAAGTGGGTAGAAGCAGCCTCCTTCCCCAGGGTTACCAAAAGTCATCATTGCTTTCATCAGAAATAATGTTATTTGTCGATATAGACAACCAAAGGTAATTGTATCAGACAATGCTAAGAACCTCAACAACAAAATGATGGAGGAGTTGTGCAGTAAATTCCACATCAAACATCTTAACTCCGTTATCTACCGTTCGAAGATGAATGGTGTAGTTGAAGCGGCTAATAAAAACATCAAGAAGATCATGCAAAAGATGTCTGCCAACCACAAAGGCTGGCCTGACTTATTGCCTCTTAATCTGTTAGCCTACAGAATATCAATGTGCACTTCCACTAGGGCAACCCCTTACGCATTAACCTATGGGATGGAAGCAGTGCTCCCCATAGAAGTGGAAATGGAATCCCTCAGAGTGTTGATAGACGCTCAGCTGGATGAAGACCAATGGGTACAAGACAGGTATCACCAATTGTCTCTAATAGACGAAAGGCGAACCACGGCTATCTTCCAAGGTCAGTTATATCAACAATGGATCGCCCGATCCTAAAATAGAAAAGTCCGGCTATGACAGTTTAAACAACATGACTTGGTTTTGAAGAAGATCATCGACAACCAAGATCAGTCTAAGGGAAAATTCGCCCCTAACTAGGAAGGCTCGTTTATTGTCAAGGAGGTATTGATAGGAAGTGTTCTCAAATTGTAGAAAATGGACGGCGATGAATTTTCACAACTCATCAACTCGGACACCGTGAAACGGTACTATATCTGAAGTTACCATCAAGCAAACATCCTGGTGTTGGATCATCAGATCACCAGTCATTCCGGTTCTTTAACCCTTCATTACATACAACTCCTTTTCACACTGCGCCCCTCAGGAAAACACATTTTTCAAGCCAACAACCTGGTTTTCGGATTGCCAGTTCCTTTCCTCTCCACTTGGGTTGTTAACCCTTATTTAACTTCGGTTATCCCACTAGGGATTGAACCTTTCACACTTACAATTTGTCCCCAAACATGAGATCAAACTTTTCACACCTGCAGTTTATCTTGAACTTAGGATTAAACTTTCTCCATCCCCCCCCCCCACCCGCAGTTTGTCCTCCGTATAGGATCAAACTTTTCATTGGCTACAAATCGTCCTAAGGGGCGAACGTTGACCTGATCTCCTTGATACACGGGAGTACGTTGGAAAACATTTTATATGGCTCGGTCGCATTAAAACAAAAACAACAAAAACACTTCTCCACCCTTCTCGCAATAAAACAAAAAATAACAAAAACACTTCTACACCTTTCTCATTACAAAAACATTCCTACACCCTTTTCTGCCACATACAGCGTTGAACCTCTTACACCAGGTACGAACTACGCATACCTGATCTCCTCTTCAATAAGAGTACGTAGGTAGCCATTTATAGTTCGGTCTAACCCCCTACCAAAACACAAACACTTGTCAACGGTACTGGGGTCAAACTTCAATCCACCACATTTCATTGGCTTCAAACCAAAGGGATGGAATTACCTGACCTTCCCATGTAAATGGGAGACTCGGCGACCATCTAAGTTGTGGTTGTACCTTGAAGAGCAATACCAATCCATAAGAAATAGAATTAACTAGGAGTACTGGCGACCATCTGTGGTGCGGTCATCCTCATAGAGGAAACCCACATTCCTCTCCATATTTCCATATAAAAATAAGTCCCAAGACACCAAAGATGGTAGGGATACACACCGATCGAGGATCCATTCTGAACTGTCTAGAGACAACTTAATGTCCATCCATCAAGGAGGAATTTAGAATACATCAAGATCACAAGCCCTGAAGAAGCAGGCAAATATCAAGCATGTATTTGGGCATATCTAAAAGTGAAGTGATCAAAAATATATTTCCCTGCTATATATAATATTGTTTGATATACACAATGTAAACTGTGCATGACAAAATGACTAAGCTAGTCTGTGTAAGAAAATATAAGGCTATCTACAGATCGGTATGCATGCGGGCTAGCAGATCTAATATAGCATCTCTATTCGAAGAAGGAGGTAACGTTGTGGTCTCCTGTACAAGGGTATCCACACGAGCCAGTAAGTCCAAGGTCATCTACATGGTGATATGATGCTCATCTATATATGCACTCATCTCGGCAAGCATACCAGTGGTCAGGGATCTCACTGAAGTACTGTCTGCAGTGGATACATCCCTATCAGATTAGGCGGCATCCCGCTAAACGATCACTGTATCTCTGTCTAATATGGCCTCATCCCGCTCAACAACAGCGGCATCTCTATGAGTTAATGCCTCGTCTCTCTCTAAAATAGATACGTATCTCCCATCAAGGGCTGTCAACATCAGGGCTCTAGCCTGATCCCTCTCAAAGGTCATCAGATGAAGACTCTGCTCCATGTACTGTGCTGAATGCTAGATCATGATAGTGCTAGTACTGGGATAATCTAAGAGAGCTGCTGACAACCAAGTAAATGGCTCCTCCTCGATGCGGGAATCAATGCCCTCCATCTGCTCCCTATCATCTGAATCACTACCCGGCATTGTGGATACTGCCGTAATCGATGAAGTATCTGCCTCCATCCACACAGAATACTCTGGCGAACAACCCGGATGGCTAATGGAAAAGGCATCTATCTCACACTGATCCCAACAAGCATACACCCGGGATCGGTCCTCTGCTGACAAGTAGCGAGAGGCTAAACGCTGACCTAACGCCCCATCAAAAGGATGGAAATCCTGGAACTGGTCAAACTGCGACATCATAGCCAGTGGGTGGTAAGTAGTCATGCCCCTCAAACCCGCCAGAGGGAGATAATCCATGCTCAAAGCATGAGTAATGAAACTGTAGGGCGAACTAGGCCCTGTACACGATAAGATATCAAACTGATCTCGGATCCTAGCTAGGAAAACGGATCAAGAAGAAGGATCTGTACACTCTGTAGGCTGGAAGGAATACGACATAGCTATCTAATGGGTGAAACAATACCCATGTCGTCTGAATGTTCCAATCGGTCTCAGGTGTGACATAAACCACACGTACCGCATGACCGAACTGCCTGTGAATAACCCTGCATGGTAAGTGTTGCAGAATGTGGCTGACCTCAATGTCTCTACCATAATCATCAGAATAAAGGTACGACACTCCCTGAGAGCTCTCATTGCCATGATGACGCCGATGTCCAACTCATCCATATATCGTGGCATGTACACGTATGATAATACATATAGCAGCAATACATCTACTCTGGCCAAACGCCACTGATCCTCTGGTATGGTGAAATCCCCATAATACCGAACATAGTTGTCCCCATAGCCAAATTTGTCAATCAGAAAACGCTGGGATATCACGTGGCTGGATGTGATCTCATCCTACACAACTCTTCGCCTCATCCCGGTGAGAGTCATAAATTGTCGGCTCATGTCACCAATGGCCATATGCACACAAGGTCTGTCAAGTGGAAGCATCGTCAAACATTCATACTCCTCCAGAGTCAGAGTCAACTTCTGGGTCCCAAGCCAGAAAAACCTGCCTCTTCGGTACCCAGTGCTCCAGCATGCTCTCCACAAATCCTACGGGAACCTGAAACATAAAAAGGGTCATGGTATGCTGCAACAGCTGATCTACGATTACCCTATATGGGGGTGACATAGTATCATACCAGGATCTCAGACGGGATTCGGCCAATAATGGTGGGGTGTGATCTATGCGGCTAACTGTCGAAGAAGACATCTGTGTGGGCCGTATCATAATACCATCCAGGGGTCAATGCTGAATATCTCTGGACATATATATATATATATATATATATATATATATATGCATAACATGATATATGCATAACAGATAATAGATGGCAATATAATGCACGGAATAGAAGATAGTACGTACATTTCTAAGTACATCATCATCTATATACATCATCTCCGTATAGCTAAAAATATAGGGAAATGGGGCACAGATGCCCTACTACTAACAGAGGCCTATCAAAAGATATAGCGAGAATGGGGCACAACCACCCACTATCTAACAAGAGGCCTATCAAAAGAGATAATGAGAATACACATCAGAAGATGACAATGGTGTCAATATCTACATCATCAATCCTATCCACCTAATGTAACTCCTCCTGAGTCACTGGATCTGTATCAACAAGGTTGTCTGGCCTATATAAAAGAGGATCTACGTCGGCAAAGCCAAATGGGTCATCTGAGGGGCCATCTCCTGTGCTGGAAGGATCAAACGAATCGTCCTCTGTCGGATCTCTATCCAAATGTCGGATAATGAAATGTGCCCGGTCCAGTCAATGGGTCAAGCTATCAATATGTGTCACATGAATCAGATCTCGGACATAGGCTAGCCAATCCGTCATCATCACGGATCCTGGAACCATATCCCCCATGAACTGAGTGGCACGGGTCTGGGCTCCAATGGTACGAGGGATCCACCAATGTTGGAATATCTCCTGAGTGAAGGGACCCTCTGACAATGCAAAATCGTCAACACCCAATAATGGGATATTAATAGTGGGTGACTGTGAAATAGGCCAATAACGCCTGGTAGGAAGTAAGATCGGCACACGAATCTCTCATGTGGTGCTCCTAATAGCAAGCTCTCCTAAATAGAGCTCCCATCATCCATCAGTAAAGAGAGGAACCCTACGGGTTGAAATCACGTACTCAACACTAGTCGGGTACCCATCCTCAAATCCAGTGGCCAAGTGTTCCCCAGAATAGGGAATCTATGTGATGACATCGGTTGTCAATAACTCCAGCTGTAGGCAACAATGAGTGAAACCCTCAGCCACAGGGAACTCCGCCAGTATGGAATGATGCCATCGCTGTCCTCGTGGATAGGTATCCAACCCTAATACAGTCACAGGACGTAACCATGGAAGCCTCTCATAGGCCCAAAACTGCCAACACAAAGACAAACATCTACTGTCAGTTAACACTTTTAACCTATACATGGTAAATTACAAGAGAAATACTCACCAGTAGAAATGAGTAAAATCCTAACCGAGCCTCGATCAAGCCCTACGAGCGCATACGCATGCCCATGAGAAAATAGGCAAAGGTGTAGGAACCCCAGTCATACTCTCCAATACGGTCCATATGTCGTGTGGCGCTGAACAAAGCGGACTACACCGTAGAAGAGTTATCTGCTATGAAGCAACCCTTAATGATCATCAGGAACAATCACCGATGAATACGATCCCTGACTTTAACATCAGCTGGTATGGGCTCACTTAACATCCCACTCAGAGCATCTACCCTTAAAGGACCCGTACGGAGAGTCATGACCTTAAGAGCCTCCGTCAGAACTCTTAACAAGGATCTGACGGTAGTCGGGGTAATATCCATCGTAAAAGGCACTAGTTTCCCTCCAAACTCTATACCTATGATAAACCGTCGATCCATCGGTGTCATCATCACCTCACAGTCCAGCAAATAGAGTGATTGAGTCTGGTGAAACCAGCGCTCAGTCAATGCCCTGAGGTAACCCAAGGGACAGAGATGGGGAAGGATGGAAAAGAACGCCCAAATCCCCAGTTACGCACAATCGCTCTATAGTCAGGATGCAGAGCCTGGTACATGGAGTGAATGCTGAACCAATTCCCTCAAGGCTGTGTAAAGCCGGGAACCTACATAAAATGCAGATCGACATCAAAAGCATTTACTCCTCATCAATAGGAAAGAAGGAAGATTAAGATTTAACTTGATACCTCGTTAGCATGTAAGTACATCGAGGGATGTCGACTCAAGTCACCTAGAAGCTCTGGGTTTGCCACCTGAATAATCGGGAGGTCCCTACAGGGAACATGTGCAGCAGGAGCGGGGTCCACAACCGGTATATCCTCCTCGTCCTCGACATCTGGCATATCAACCTGGACTGGACGTATCACTGCCTCCACCAGACGACGAGCGTTGCCTCCTTTTTAGACTTAATAAAAGGACTCTAACTCATGCAAGCATACATAGGTCAACAAGTAGTACAGAGTAAGAAAAGTATCGATCTATGGAGAAAGGTTTTAAATATAAACTATCATACATCAATCGTATCACTATTTTCATATGCATAAATGAATTCTCACAATTTTAAATTAATCTAAACTTAAATAGTGAATAAAAGAATAATACTATGGTATTGAATCAAATTTGGAAAGAATGGGATTTTAACTTCATTTCATACTTCATCTAAATATTACCATCATGTAAGCTTATACAATCATCATGGAAAATTAGCCAAGAGCATAAAAGTAGACACAACCATTTTTCAATGAATTATGGCCTAATTACATAACCTCCACATGTAATAGAAATCATGTAATCGACAATATTACCACAATCACTATATTTCTATGTGAAATTACAGCAATAATGAAATAAAGTGCATGGTCTTACATTACAACATACGGTGAAACAGTATAATTCTATCTCAGCCTCATAAACGTATGCTATTATGATTATAACCATACTCATATATCATTTTTCAATTCCATATAAGTATACAAGGTGAACGATGATCAAACATTCATTCATTACGCTCAATCATAATAGATAATCCAATGATAAGCATACAATCAAACAATCATGCATTTAATTATAGACTACATATCAAAATTCATTAGAATCCCATAATGGAGTTTAGTTCATTTCTGAACCAAAAACCATTATGGAATTATAGTAACACTTGGAATCAAATAGCACAAATGAGAGAGGAAAAAGAATTGATTAAATCCAATTGCAGAAT
This sequence comes from Panax notoginseng, assembly GCA_016801055.1. Taxonomy (NCBI): domain Eukaryota; kingdom Viridiplantae; phylum Streptophyta; class Magnoliopsida; order Apiales; family Araliaceae; genus Panax; species Panax notoginseng. The sequence goes on from CM029016.1 coordinate 122,024,907, forward strand.
CTGTTACAATGTGATGCTCTAAATCACCAATAATCTCCAGGAGATAGTACAACACTTTATTTAATAATCTATAATAAAAGAAGAATTATACTGATCAGTGCTCCAAACTCTCTCTCTCTACAATAGCTAATACGTAAGAACCCTAATTACTTGGATGAAAACTGATAAAAACTACATCCATTTGCGTCTGGTGGCAACCAGAATAGTTTTAGATAAGCCCAAGCGCTCAAATTTCAAATTTAAAACTAAGTTAACAAACAACTTCAGAGGACTCATGCGGCCACAAGTGATCCCAATATAAAATGGGCGCGGGCGCGCGTGGATGCAATTTTAGTTTCTACAGACAGACAGCGTGGGCGCGTGAGAATTAACTTGTTTAGCAGCGCGGCTGCGCTATTTTTGTGTTCTGCACTCTGATGTTCTGCTGCTATTGCTTCTTGCTCGTTGTCTTTCCGTCATCTTGCGTTTTCTACACAACGCTCATCCACTACTTTTGTTCCTCATGTATCCATGTCCATCATGCATAGTCCTTGTTAGCTTATATCACCATGCCAATCCACGTCTTTCCTTGCTTTAGGAATTCAACTACAAGAAATGCTAAACAAACATAAAATGCATTAAAACATAATAAAATCTACTTGAGATGAGCATAATTCTCATGAATTGATATCCAATAAGTAGGTATAAAACCTACTTATTAACGAGGTTGTCTAACATAACGGGGTCGGGGCACTTTAGAAGCCCTCCTCTGTACACCAGAAGTGATTCTGCGAGAACTACTTGGCTGATCCGGATCCATAATATCTGGACAACAGGTCTCCAAATCACCTCAGAAAGGGTGTGGTAATTCTGAAACCTGGAGCTTTTTTTTCAAAATGCATTTTATGACTACATGCATGCACGGATTACTTTAACATGCATCTACAGTAGAGTTAAAAATGCAAGACTACTCAATGCCTACATTTTAAAATTTTTTGCCATAGTTTCCTTCGTAAATAGGACTATCCACATGCACATAGGCTTGACTAGGTGGCCATTCAGTAGCACACTTGCCCACAGTCATATACATACTATTTGCATTAAAAAGTCAAAGTCATCAATCCTTAAGGGCAACCTAATTACCAGGATTACTTTGCTTTATCACCTTTGCTCATTTGTCCTCAAATAGGATAAGAAATAGCAGAAAAAGGTGACAACTTAACTGTTTTAAAAGTCAAATTTTTTCACATCATTATGTTCAGCATGGTTTAATACTAACATTTACTATGTTAAATATTTTTTATCAAGTCATTTGAGCATGCATATTCACTACTATGTGTTTAGATGCATTTCATATAAAAAGTCATTTTCCAATGGATAAAAACTGGAAAAGAAGACATGTATACGTTACCAGGACAATATAGAACACTTATACGGTGACAAAATTTGTAGAAAGTCGCCCGAACTCAGCAGATCTGAAGAAGAGCTCTCGGATTTCCTTTACGGCGCAACTTAAAAATGACCTATGAAAACAACTTGCAGGCATTTAGTAGCCACAGCTGGTCGCAGGTCTACCTACGGTTGCTGCAGGTGTACCTGCAGCACCCCTACGTGGGATCCACCCCCGGCGGGGGCATCACGCGCTTTCATATGTCAAAGTGTGTATCCCCGACGGGGGTATAATGCATGGTCAGCTGTCCAAATTATAGATTTCCCGGTGGGGGCATCACGCATTCTATAGTACACATCCCCGGCGGGGGCAGCACGTAATATCAAGTGGTTTCCCCTGCAGGGGTATCATGCGTTTTCATATGTCGAAGTGCATATCCCCAGCGGGGGTATCACGCATTTGCATCCATGGATGCACATATCAACAAAGGTCAAGAAACCTTGACATCAGTTCATCCATTGGGAAGTATACCCAACGACACGTCAGAAGCCATTCGATGATTGCATCAGTTGATACACATTAACAAAGGTCAAGCAGCCTTGGCATTTATCCCCAGTAGGGATTTCATCTGTTGATGCACACGTCAACAAAGATCAAGTATATCACCGACGGGGGTTACGACGTGTGGTCATCCGTTGGTTCACGGGTCAACGAAGGTCAAGTAGCCCTGACAACACATACTGTTGGCAGTAAATCCAACAGAACAATGATATGTCCTGGCGATACAAACTAGGAGGGATCAACATCATCAGAGAGGATCGATAATGGAATATGTTATACACATCCTCAAGTAGATAAAGCTTCATCCCCACAGATCTCTTTTACATGAGAGGCACATCTTCGGAATAAAGTATGTATCAAGGATTTAAGAACTTTGGTGATGACCCCAATGTCAACAAACCTAGAGATTCCTGTTAGCTGTGGATCGCACGTCCATGACAGTTCATCAGGATGCTTATTTATTGCCATCTCCGGTAGAAGCAACAGGGAGCCGGCAATCTTCCCACCATGTTGGAGAGCAATCTAACAAAATATATGCATCATACACTTGCATCATGTTTCTCCACATAGCATCATGTTTACCTTGTGGCATTTCAAGTGTCTAGGATTCTTTATCCTATCCATGCCATTACATTGCATGAATATGATAAAGAGGGGCATCTGTAGACACTCAAAATTTTTTGCACACCTTTCACTGACATTGTAGGAGGGCAGATTTATCTTTTAGAGATAACCCTGGTAGATATATCATATTTAGTCCAGATACTGCCGGAAGTTTAGTCTCAACCCCGGAACACATACCCGGAGTATCAGTTCTAACTTCGGAGATTGCCCCGAGGCATATAGTTTAAATAATAGAAATTCCACTGGAGAAGGCCGATTCATCCCGGAGATAACCCCGAGATATTCAGTCTCAGTCCCGACACCGGGAATAGCAGCACTAACCTTGGAGAAAACCCCAAGGATTATAATTGCAGTTTTGGAGATAACCCCGAAAATGCTTGTTTTAAATGCATGCGATCCATTTTAACCTCGGCACTCACACCAAGGCACTCAGTACAAGACCCGGAGATAACACCGGGAAGACAGGCACACCTTAGAGTTAACCATGAGGACCTTCAGTACTTTCAGTAATCCAATCTTAGAGATAACCCTGAGCAACATTTGCTTTATCAGCCCAAATTGGAGATAACCCTAGTGAGGGGTAAGATCGTCATTTTGCCATATCACGCTATCTCAACATTTAAGACATACATTTTTACAAAGCAATATCCCACAAGAACTAAGGAAATCCAATCCCGAGTGACTATTGCGTAGGGTAACGGATAGAATTTGAAGCTTGAAGACGGAGGGCATGGTCCCATATTCCTGACTTCGTACAACCTCTAATCCCATGGCATTGCGTAACTCTCGACAACGGCGGTCCGAAATAGGTGTTATACACCTCAATTGGATGCCCGGACTGAAGTTCTAAAAGTTCGAGCAGACATCACGTTGCATACGTGCATGTACTTCGAGATGTCGGGACCCGCAGAGCTCGGCGCACCCCGAACAGAGGAAGATTATTAGTGGGAATCTGTAAAGCGTACCCAACCTACCGCACTAAAGATGTCTTGGGAGAAGTTCCAAGAACTGTTCAACGATAAGTACTTTCCCAATAGTATTCGTCACACGAAGGAGGTAGAGTTCATCAAGATGGTGCAAAACGATATGACCGTGTCGCAGTACGAAGCTAAGTTTGCTGAATTGTCCTGATTTGCGTCCCACTTGGTTGATAACGAGGAGAGAATGACGCGGATGTTTCTAAGAGGTTTGAAACCCGAGATACGTCAATACCTAATTTCTCACAAACTATGTTTGTATTCAGATGTTGTAAATAGGGCTCAATTATTAGAACGTGATAATAAGTCAACCCAACCAAGAAATAGCAGCCGACAAAGCGATACTACCAGTGGAAGCATTCATCGAAGCGGTGACAATAAACGTGGAGGAAGTCAACATGGCAGAAATGATAACCACTTTGGTGGTAATTATGGCCAAGACAATAAAAGTGGAAATTTTAAGAAGAGGAGATTCAATAATGATGGAAAGACGTCAGCACCAGCACCCGTTGTTGAAGAAGGAGAACGATCAACGATCGTATGCTACAAATGCGGAGGGGAGGAACACATCAGTCCAAAATATACACAACAGTCCAAAACATGTTATAATTGCGGAAGAGAAGGTCACCTAGCTCAATTTTATCGTGCAGTAAAGCCAAGTCCAGCTGGGATGGAGGCACCAAAGGCCGTCCCAGAGAAGTCAAAGCCGGTAGTTCGAGGGAGAGTGTTTATAGTGACCTCCCAAAAAGCAAGGAACCCGAATGAGGTCATTACGGGTAAGCTAATAATAAACTCTAGCGAAGTTTATACCTTATTTGATACCAGTTCTACCCCTTCTTTTATTTTTCCTACTTGCGCTCAACATTTAAATTTAACTCTAGAGAAATTAGAATTTGATTTATCTATTGAAACTCCGTTGGGAGAAACCTTGATTACATCAACAATTTATAAGTCTTGTTTGATTCAAGTCGGCAACCGCACATTATCTGTCGATCTTATTTCTTTGAAAATACTTGCATTTGATGTGATTTTAGGGATTGATTGGTTAACCACTCATCATGCAAAAATTGATTATTTTCGTAAGGATGATAAGTGGGTTTTATACAGCAAATCGGTTCCTAATTCAAGCTTAATTGGTGTTAATTCTATGTTTTCTAGTTTATTTTTACTTGTTTGTGATTGTTTTATGTGTAGGTTTGGTGGTGTGGCACATGATCAAAATAAGGGTGAAATTGTGGCAAGAAACGGAGAAAATAAAGCAAAACATGTTCAGTAGACAGGAGCCTAGCCTGTCGGCGGGCCTATTTGAGCAGTATACCCCCGTCGAGGCAGGGGGGTCTTCAACAGCAACTAATAGAAGAGGAGCCCGCCGGGGAGGGCATTTCCCAAGCCAATACCCCCCTCCGGGGCAGGGGGGTGCAAAAACCTGAATGTCCTACTTTGTTTGAAACACAACTAGAACGTGAACTTTAGTACTCGGAATGAGTTTGGACTCTAAATGGCATGGGATTGCGACCAAAATTCTTGTGTTAGATATATATTGAACATAAAACAACAAGATTAGAATCACGCAAGGCAATTAATAGAGATTAAAGACAGATTTCCATATTGAGCATTGGAGTGAAGATTTTGAAGGAACGTTTATATCGATTACGGGTTAAGGCTAAAGTGAAAGGTGTTCTGCATTATTCTTCTTCTTTAGTTTTATATTTGTAATTGAAAGGATGATATCTTTAATTTATTCAGTTATTATTTCATTTATGGTGAACTAAATACTTTTTAGGCTTATGACGGATCTTTAAGAGGAACGATGATTATGTAACTTTGATTTTCAGTTTAATAAGCTATTATCCAGTTTATCTATATTAATTTGAGCTTGAAGTTGTGAATTGTCAGATCATTGATTCTTTGTGTACTTGTATGAATTCGAGAGATGAAATACGAGTCTAGACTTAGTTAGTATAGCATGTGTTCTTTAATTTTGTGAATGAACATAATCTTGATGAATGTTATGGCAGAGATATGCTTAACATCGCATGTAATCATATAAAGGGCTTAAACTTAAACCTTCTTTAATTGTAATTCACATAGAGATACAGTGAGTTAGTTAATTAAGGTGTTTAACTAGATTCTATCTCATTTGTGGATTTGAGTTAATACGGTACTAGTACATCGAGAGGTGGCTGTGATAACTCGGAATTTCGAATAATCCGAATTTTACGAATAATTTTTATTTTTTTTATATTAGTATTGATTATTAATTTTGGTGACGAGTATCTATGATACGAGTCTTGAGAAGTAGTCAATTTGTGTATTAACTAAGAAAATAAGAGTAAAGTTGTGCTTAACAGATTTAGAAACCCAAACCCTAACCCTAATTACGGATAGGGATTCAATTGAAAATAGAATTAAAACAATTATATTGATGAGTACGTGTTTGTACTACATAGAATTTTGATCAATGATTGATCGGGTAAGGTACAATATTAGTAAACCCTAATAAGAGATTTGAAACTCTAACGTATCGTTAGAAACCCTAATCGAATGATGGGAAACCCTAATTTTAAATTCAAAAATCCTAAACCCTAATTAGAAAACCATAATCCTAATTAGCAAAACTAATGTGATTAGTAAACATTAATATAATTAGGAAACCCTAATTATACTTTAGAAATAATAATTTCTATTTAAAACCCTAATTATATTTTTGAAATTTTAATTTTCTATTTTAAAACCCTAATTTAGAAAATCCTAGAAGCTAAGGTTGTAAAACCTAAGGGTTAGAACCTTAGGGTTAAACCCTTAGGGTTTGGTAAATTACCTAGATTGCCATTAAAATTACATGATCAAAGTCTAAAATGCCCTTTTTGGATTTTTTTTATTAGGTAACTTGCAAAATTTGCTAAACCTTTAGTTGGTGACCAACTAAAGCTCATTCAATTGACTTTTACTTCAGCCAAATCTGATCCAACTTGACACCTAGCATTATATACATACATTGTATCTATGTAAAGGTGATTTAAAAAAAAAGAAAGTCACCAATTTTACTCATTTTTCTATCAAGCTCTCAACAACTCTCTCTCTCTCCCAAACCTCTGAAATTCTAAAGCAATTCAGTCACTCACCAAGCTCCTAGAACACCTAAATTAGTTAAGGAGATCAAAGATCAAGGATTGAACTAGAAAGGTATAAACCTAAACTTTACTTTTGATCTTGTATGCTAAGGTAAAGTTTGTGTTTGTGTTTAAATTTGTGCTAGAATATGTTTTATGATGATCTATGATGATAAATCATAGATCTATAGCATCAAAGACCTTAAAAAGTGAAGTTTTTCAAAACTGTTCTTGAGCTTAAAAGTTGTCTGACAACCATATGTTAGTGGCTCCAGATCTTTCCCTATTAATGGTTGGTATTGTTTTATTGTTTAGATTCATAGTATGACATGAGGTCTTTGATCTGGAAGTGGAATCAAAGATATTCCATGTTCAGAGTTCAAGATATAGTGGGTCAAAACCCGTTGACCGGGCATGACCAGACGAATTCTAGGTAACCTAAAAATCAAATATTAGTGTCTGACAACCTTTTGAAAGCCCCAGATCCGTCAGGTGTGATGTTGTCTGATGTTGTGTTTGTAACCAAATTGTAGTTTGCTAGATCTACTATAAATGTATGGCTTTAGATTCCACAAACATCCCAGAATCGAAGTAATGGGTACTCAAACTAGACCACTCGACATTGACTTGTCGTTTCTGGAAAACCAAAAAACCGGATGAACTTGTATTCTGACAGCCTTTGACCGAATTTAATCTAGAGTTTATGATGTAGTTGGACTGAGATCATGGTATATAAATGTTTCTTGACATGAGTACTATAGTTCTGAACCTTAATAACACCAATACAATGACTGGAACATAAGCTTAATCAAGCTTGAAAGTGTCTAGTCGACACTGTCTGGGTTTCTAGGTTACCTAGAAAACTCAGATTTGATCTGACAATTACTTTGAGAGGCTGGATCTACTTGTTGGGATGTTTTATAACCAAGATGTTAGTTGATAATTGTAGTGTTACACACACACACACTACCAAATCAGTGTCTTAGCTAGCCCAGAACCTAACTGAGCTGAGAATCACAGTTGGTCAAACTGAGACCCTTGAAATCTGGGTTGTCAGTGTTCTTTAGCTCAAACACACTAACATCGACGGTTACAGTCGCTATAGGCTATAGCGACGGTTTTTATTATTATTAATTTCTGAATTTTTGAAAATAAATTAGAAATAGAAAATAAATCATTTAAAAATCAGACAAATGATTTAAAATTATTTTAAGTTATAATTAATGACTTTTAATATTTTGATAATAATTTCATTAATATTTAAATATTAATGGTGATGGTTTAAAAATGATTTTAATTATTTTAAAAATCATTTAAGTAGAATATTGATGATTTAAAAATATTTTAAGTTATTAAACATAACTTTAATATTTTGACAAGTATGTCATTAATGTTATAATATTATTAAATATTAATGATGATGGAATTAATTAGTATTTCAATCATTTAAAAATGATTATAGTGTTTGAAAAATTATTATAAATTATAATAATTGTTAGAAAATTATTAAAAGCTTCCGAAAAATATTATAAATGATATATGACATATCTAAAATAATATTGGAGCTTTGAGACCAAGTTTAAGTGACAATAAATGTGTTAATTATCATATAGGGTGACCAAGACATCGAGATGAGACCGAAGTTCAACCAGACTGAACTAGTTAGACTTGATAAGTGTTTATATAGGTATTAAACACTGATGTGGTTATGTGGTAATGTGCCTACGAGAAAGACTAACTGTAAATTACAGTGATACATGTGATAAATTATTGTGCTAATTGTGAGACCGATGTTGTGATTATAAGTCTTGTGAACACAGTTAAGTATATTGTGTAGCAGTAATCCACAGAGAAGGCAAATTTCCTTAACTCGACCTTGAGTTATTACTTTCCAAATATAATTGTGGCTAATTATTGCTGTTTATTCCACGTCTGAGAATTATTGTTGATTATTCGCAGTTAGTGCATGTTTATCAATTCAAATTGAATTATAAATTTTGAGAATAACTGTTATTGGTTATTCACATTCGTAGAAATTATTATTGATTATAAATAGTATAGTTGATTTCTGTCTATTGTAGAATTGTATTGAGCAATGTCTTAGCTAATTATTATGGCTAGACGAACATTTGTTAGAACTTGGTAGGTTCGAGAAGATAATTCAATTATTATTGACAGATTGATGCCAATTATTGATGCTAGATCGGGAAGTGATTAGATATTGAAATCGTAGTATTTTATTGTTAAATCAAACTCTGATTATAAGACTTAGAAGAACAACCTTTTATATAAAGGGAACATTTATGGTCATATATCTGGCGTTTGCGTACGTGTAAGTATTATGCATAATATAGGGTACATGGAGTTGGCCGCTCTAAGTACTTGCAGAGGGGTAAAAATTAATCTTTATGGTTAACTGATACACCTAGGTATATCAAAGTCAAATCTTTGATAGTTACTCGAGAAGAGAACTTCAAGATTCAATAGATTGCTCAGTATAAATCTGGAAAACATTCCACTTTGTTATTGAGTAGAATTGATTATTGATTATTCATTTGAATATCGTAGAAACTTTGAAAGTGTTGTACTCTTTCATTATTAGATTATTGTGTTGCATAGATTGCGAGAAGACTTGTTAGTAATTAGACATTTATTCAATTATTTCAAATTTCCCCGAACTTTGGTGTTATTCTATCAAAATAGATAGACTACTATTATTGATTCTTATACATTCATTGTATGTCCTAACTTACGGTGCAAATTTGTTGCTCACCCTAGCTAAATAAAACTTTTCAGCTAGGGACAAAGTGGCAGGAGGTGCTATAAAGGACAAAGTCAAAGGCATAATGATATCATATTTATAATGAACAATATTATTATGTTATGTTTGTAAACCCTTTTTGTATATCTAAATGGTATGTTTGTAATGCTAATGTTAGAGAACCTGGGGTAATGTATTAACATTATAAGTTAATGAGATGTATGTTTATATTCATAAATGAATGGGTAGTTAAATGTTATTTATATTGTGGATTGTGAGCACCAAACTCGGGGGTTAGGTAACCCAGATTTGGGGGTGTCACATGTTGGTATCAAAGCTGTAGATTATAAAATTTAAGTGGGGTGGGGAAACCCTAGGATTATAACCATAAGCGGGATAGAGAATACTCATTTAGAGTAATAAGTGAGGGATTGCCGAAGTGCATCAATAATGAGATACGTGGACACATGGTGTGAGATGTCTGTACTAATGAAGTATAAATCAAGTTGTTTAAACTGATTATAGGATGTCTGGAGAAGATAAAATGAGTGCAGAGATGCTAGCGGCTGTTGCACCAAGGCCAATAGCCGAGGTGCCAGCGCAAATCGAATCAGTTAAAGAAGTTGGAAAAGATGAACCCATGGTGAATCTAGGGAGTGATCATGATGATTATCCCGAGATGTATCTGAGTGATGATGAAGAGGCAAATTCCGAAGAAGCTAAGGTGGAGCAAAAGGATAAGACCAAAGTTGGAGAGAAAGATTAAGAATCTGCAGAAGTACAAGAA